>SMMQ01002873.1:21674-57679 GCA_008271595.1 [Pythium] brassicae (nom. inval.) | reverse complement strand
GCCGCCACACTCGCCACCGCGCAGTGGTGGAGCAGCACGAGCTCGATCGCTCGTGCGCGAAGGTCCACCAGGGCGCGCGCGTACCGCAGCGCCCCAGGGTCGTTTTCCTGCCGCGGTGGCTGTGGACGGGCGGCGGGACGTCTCGTACGGCGGGATATTACAGCAGGTCGGGCGGAGGGCTTGAGGTGGGGGAGGGGGGCGGCGACAGGTGGCGACGACAGGGATGTTGCAGCGACAGGGAGGTGGCAGCGGCGTCGTGGGTGGTTGGCGGGGTGTGGGTAGGCGGCTGATTGTGAACAGAGCCTGGAAGGGCGCGTGCTCGCGTGTCAACGTGTCAAATATTGCAGCAAAAGTGTGATAGTGGAAAAATTCAGTGAGCATGTCAAAAATTCTAAAGAATGTGCGATAGTGAAAAAAAGAAGTGAGCTGGTTGATCAGTGTGTTCCTTTTTATATTAAGATATTAAAGAGACAGTGAAAAAGCACGTATGAACATTTTGCTCCTGGTTGGCTCAAAAATGAAAGAGTCTCTCATAACGAATGACTAGATGTGAGAGTTATTTTCACAAGCGAGCCAACTTGGGGCAAAATGTTCTATAGTTTATCGTTTATTTTGCTGCTCCCGTCAACAAAGCAAAACGAGCAGAGCCAGCAGACAGTCGACAGGCGGGCAAGCAAGCAGTGCTGGAGGGATGACGTCGGTGGTGGACGACCTCGAGCCGCTCGCGTCCGCGCTCGGCGTAGACGTGACGAGCCCCGGCGAGGAGGAAGAGAGCGAGGCCGAGTGGAACGGCTTTGACGACACTAACGAGGACGACGACGAAGAAGAGGAGGAGGACGACGACGACAGTGTGGAGGAGGAAGAAGGCGACGAGCACGCGAACGACGCGGCCAGCGGCGACTTTGAGAGTGGCGACGGCGTCGTGAGCACGCGCCTGCGCTCTTCGCGCCGCAAGCACGCGGGCGTGGGCGGCAGCAGCATCCGCAGCATCCGCAGCTACTTTACGGCCGCCGGCGACAACGACAACGACAACGACAACGACAACGACAACGACAACGACAACGACAACGACAACGACAACGACAACGACAGTGACGACAATGACAGTGACGACGTCATGGAGACGCGGCCCACGACGGCGAAGAAGAAGACGAAGAAGACGAAGCGCGCGACGCCCTCCACAAAGCGCAAGAAGCGCAGCGGCGACGCCTCGAGCGACGACGACGACAACGACGACAGCGACGCGCGCACCAAGCGGCGCAACAACAAGCGGCGCAACATTGCGGACGTGCGCGGCGACGAGGAGCTGGACGCGTCCACGCGCAAGGCGCGCGACGCCGAGCGCGTGCGCGCGCGCCACGTCGTGGACTTTGAGCAGCTCGCAGACGTCGAAGTGCTCCCCGCGGGCCCAGCAGCCGAGCCGCTTGTGTGCTTGAACGTGCGCATGGACGGGTCGATCCCGTCGGGCGACGAGGGCAGCGACGACACGCCCGTGTTTGTGCACGCGAGCATCTCGGGGAAGCTCAAGAAACACCAGGTCGTGGGCACGCGGTTCCTCTGGAGCCACGTGGCGGTCGAGCCCGTGGGCTTTGGCTGCGTGCTCGCGGACTTTATGGGGCTCGGCAAGACGCTGCAGGTGATCACGGTCGTGCAGGCTTTCCTGGCCAAGAAGCGGCTGAACCGCGACGGGCTCCTCGTGCCGCGCCACAAGCACGTGCTCATCCTCGCGCCCACGATCTGCGTGCGCAACTGGGAGGCCGAGGTCGTCAAGTGGCTCGGCAAGAAGGAGGCCCGGCGGCTTGGGCTCGCGACGCTTGAGTCGTCGCGCGAAAAGACGATGGCGGACCGCGCGCGCGTCGTGCGCAGCTGGTACAAGCGCGGCGGACTCTTCGTCATGGGCTACGAGCTCTACCGGCTGCTCGTGCTCCAGGCGAGCGGCGACGAGAAGATCGCGGCGGGCAACGCCAAGCACGCGGCCGAGATCAAGGCCATGTACGCGTGTCTGGCGTCGCCCGGGCCGGACCTGATCGTGCTGGACGAGGGTCACCGCGTGCGCGACCACAAGTCGAAGCTCGTGAAGGCGCTCGCGCACGTGCAGACGCCGCGCCGGATCATCCTCACGGGCTACCCGCTGCAGAACCACCTCGAGGAGTACTGGACGATGGTCAACTTTGCGCGCCCCGACTACCTCGGGACGCTCGAGGAGTTTAAGAACCGGTTCGTGGACCCGATCAAGAACGGCCAGTGCATTGACAGCAGCGAGGCGGACCTGCGGCTCGCGCGCCAGCGGGCGTACGTGCTCACGCGCGAGCTCAAGCCGCTCGTGCTGCGGCGGGACCAGCAGTTCCTCTTCCGGCAGCTGCCACCCAAGAAGGAGTGGGTGCTGCTCTGCCGGCTCAGCGAGCCGCAGAAGGCGCTCTACCGCCGCTTCCTCGAACACGGCGTGCCCACGCGCCGCGGCGGCACGGTCGACGTGCTCGGCGGCTACCACATCTCGATGGCGATCGCGAACCACCCGGACGTGCTCTCCGAGTCGTTCCACGCGCTCGAGCGCGAGCTGCGCAAGAACCCGAGCAAGTTTGCGGGCCCGCACGCGCGCTTCAACCTGCTCGGCGAGGACATTGACGGCGGCGACTTTGCGCTCTTTGATGGGCCGCCCGCGGCGGATCGGCGCAGCGCTACTTCGCTGGCGGTGGCGACAGCGACAGCGACCAACGGGGCCGCGCGCGACTCGGACGAGAGCGACAGCGACATGCTGGATGCGCTGGCGGCGCCGCGTCACGGGCCGGCGCCGGCCCGCGTGGCTGTGGCGGCAGCGCCCGGGACGCCCGCGCACCGGCTGAGCTTTGCGGCCGAGTTCCTCAAGTCGTACGAGACGGACGTGCTCGAGACGAGCGCCAAGATGGTGATCCTCATGGCGCTGCTCGCCGAGTGCCGCGAGGTCGGCGACCGCGTGATCCTCTTCTCGCAGAGCATCCCGACGCTCAACACGATCGAGAAGATGGTCGCGCAGGCGAACCGGCGCGCGCGGCGGTCCGCGCTCCGGCTCCGGTACCTGCGCATCGACGGCAGCACGCCCGCGCACGAGCGCTTCCGGATGATCAGCCAGTTCAATGACCTCGAGGAGGACGTGGACCTGATCCTGATCTCGACAAAAGCCGGCGGCGAGGGCATTAACCTGTGCGCGGGCAACCGCATCGTGATCTTTGACGTGTGCTGGAACCCGAGCAACGACGCGCAGTCCATGTGCCGCTCGTACCGCTTTGGGCAGACGAAGCCCGTGTACGTCTACCGCTTCGTCACGAGCGGCACGATGGAGAAGAAGGTGTACGACCTCCAGATCCTCAAAGAAGGCGTCTCGAAGCGCGTCGTGGACGACAAGACCACCGAGCGCAAGTTCAAGCTCGCGGACCGGCAAAAGTACTTTGACCTGGATGAGTTTGAGGACGCGCTGCGTGCGCCACGCAAGACTGTGCAGGCGAACGCCGCGAACGTTGCGAACGCCAACGGCGCCGACAGCGGGACGTCGCGCCCCAACCCAGAAGCCGACGGCGTGCTGCAGCGCGTGCTCGCAAAGTTCAACGCGCTGCATCTCGGTGCCGACAGCGCGGGCGACAGTGTCGCGGCCGCGTCGTCGTCGCCTGACACGGACTCGGCGTCGACGCCCGCGGCGCCGGCCGACGGCGACGGCGGCTGGATCCTCGACTGGTTCGAGCAGGAGACGATGTTCGAGGAAGACCTGGACCAGCAGTGCTCGCCGCTCGAGCAGAAGGAGATCATGGAGAGCCACTTGTATCTCAAGTCAGTGCGGCGGCTGCGCCAGAATGGCTCGCACCTGATCTCGCGCGCGGGCGTGCGCTTCGCCAAGTGCCCGCACTGCGGCGTGAACAACGAGGTATTCCCGGAGGCGACGACCAGCGTCCCGGTGCCGACCAAAATCGACTGCACGTACTGCCGCAACCCGGTGCCGACGGCCGGGGCCACGGACGTACCGCCAGTGCCGACGATCCCGGGCGCGCTGCACGGCCATCGCGGGTTCGTGTTGCCGGTCGATGGGCCGCTGGGGGTTGCTGGAGCAGCGGTTCCGATGGTGGTCGACGCGGGCAACGGGGCTCCGGTGCCTGGCGGCCACACGCTGCCGCCGCACCTTCAAGCACTCATCCAGAGCCGGCATCAGCTGCAACAACAACAGCAACAACAACAACAGCAACAACAACAGCAGCAGCGCGAGGACCAGCGGATCCTCGAGCAGCGGGAGCGCGAGCGGCTCATCGCGGTCGAGAACCAGCGGCGGCGGCGCGAGCAGGAGGCCGCGCGGCGCCGCGAGCGGCAGTCGTACGAGCTCAAGGACCGGTGCCTGCTGGTGCTGCGGCGCGGCATGGCCGGCTGCCAGGAGCTCAAGCGCCGCGCGGAGGCGTGCGGCGCCAAGATCGCGATCGAGGTAAACCCGCAGACGACGGACGTGGTGAGCGCCATGAGCCCGGAGGAGACGCTCAAGTTCCTCAAGCTCACCAAGCTGCCGAGCGACGTGGAGCTGCGCGACGACGCGTGGCTGCGCGCCGAGATCGCCAAGGAGAGAGGCGAGGCGCCTGCCGTCTCAGTGACAACGACAGACACAACGACAACGACAACGACAGCGACAGTGACGACGACAGCGACGCGGCCGCCGCCTGCTGGCAGCACGGCGGCACAAGGCGGTTCGGCGTCGGCGAAGGCGGTCGGGGCGGCTCCGTCGGCCTCTGAAGCGGTCGACATGAGCTCCGAGACGATCGATCTCTTTGACTCGGACAACGAAGGCGACGACGACCCCGTCCGCCCGGCAGCGCCAATGCCAGCGCGAGCCCCTGCGGCTCAAGCGACAGATGCCGCCGCCGCCGACGACGACGACGTGATCGAGATCCTCTGATTCGAACGGGTACCAGTAGCCACGGACATTTATGAACGAGTTTGATACCAGTGGGGTATGAGTACAACACGACGGCAACAGTTGGTGCACGTGGGCTCGAGACGAACTGCTTTCTCTTCTCGCTTCCAATGTCGGTGAGGTTCATCAATGCTCGGTGCCGCTCTTGGATGCCAGTCATCTTTCCCAACTTTCATACTTTATTCGAGTTGTTTGCGAGATATTAATTTTAGCATTCAGGTTTGATTCGCATCAACAGAGAGAGCGCCACAATCTGCGCCATTGTTCCTCGAGAGCGATGGCAGCGAAGTCGGCGGCGACGCTGTCGCTGCGGCGTCACGCGGTGCTCTCGCTCACGACCAAGTTCCGCCTGCCGCACGAAGGCATGGCCGACTTGGAGTACCTTAGTCGGTGCGTCCGCGTGGCGATCAGCGTCTCCCAACCAGTCATTTTCACGCAATTGAAGGACATGACCACTCACTCACTGGTGCCACTCGTGCTGCGCGCAGCGGCTCGGCGTTCCTACTGGACACCAAAGCAGGCCCGAAGACCACGCGCAGCATCGGGGACATCGCGGTGCTCACGTGCCAGCACGTGGCGTGTCCGTGGCTCTTCCCCAAGTACTTTGCCGACAAGTGGGACTGGCTGCAGCACGTGAGCGAGGAGTTCGTGGTGCACTCGCTGCAGCTGCTCGAGCTGCCGCCCGCGACCCCCCCGCCTGTGCTTGTGAGCCACCACAGCCCCAACGACAACGAGCCAAGCCATCACCGCCAGCAGCAGCAGGTCTTTGTCCCGCGAGTGCTCGCCGAGTTCCCGCTGGAACGCCATGTGTGGCTGCACCCGTCGCGCGACGTCGCGATGCTGGCGCTGAGTGACTCGATCGCCGACGTCGAATGGGACGCGTACGCTGCCGGGGACTGGAATCTGGAGCTGCTGACACTGCAGGCGCGCAAGACGAGCGTCGCGGCGGGCGACGTCCTGCTGTTCACCGGCCACAAGCAGTTCAGCTCGACCGAGCTGGCGGTGGTGGGCGGCGGCGACGCCAAGGCCGTGGGGCAGTACCCGAAGGAGGTGCTGGGGAACTTTGTGGGCGAAAGCAGCCAGGGCCAAGCGTTCGCGTGGAGCGAGGAGGTCCTGGAAGAAGGCATGTGCGGCGGGGCGGTCGTGAACACTGAGGGTGAGTGCGTCGGGCTCGTAGAGGGCATCGTGCCTCCATTCGTCGACCACTCGCCGGCGGAACCAAAGCAAAGCGCTGATTCTGAGTCTGAGTCTGAGTCGGTGGTGGCGATGCGCAAGGCGCTCGCGAACCACGTGGCGTTCGTTCCAGTGAAGGAGATCGCGAGCTTCGTGGAGGAGAAGGGGTCGTTCGTAGCTACTGGGATGCTCCTTGGCTTGGAAGACGACGACGACGACGACGCGCTCTGGTAGTCAGTCAAAGCAATCGTAGCATGAGGCTTCACACTGATGCTGTGCCCCTCTACTCTCTCTCTATCTCTCTTTCAATCTACGAAGCAGCAGCAAAGGCTTTCTTGGACACCGTCAGGTGCAGCATTGGGGAGGCGTCGTGCGTCTGAATCTTGATCTCGATCACGAGGCCGTGCCTCTCGCAGCTGATGCTCTGGTGGTTCGACTGCTGGTACCCGACCTTCGCCTGGTCGTCCTTGGCCATCTCGGTGCCGCTCTCGAGCCAGCCGCACCCGACCGAGTTCCGGCCCGAGTACGGCGTGTCCCACCCAAAGAACACCTTGCAGACCTCCTTGTTGTCCGCGGTATGCACCGAGTACTCGACGTAGCCGCTACTCCCCGTCGCCGTGCCGTCGCGCTTGCGGTGCACCATGGCTCGAGCCTGGTTTGCGTCGATGCACGGTGGCGGGTCGCACTCCCACCGCCCGGAGAAGCACTCCTCCTTGATGTACGCCAGCTTGTAGCCCGTCGTGTTGGCGATCGCCATGACGGTTGGAACGCCGTCGCCGCCTTTCATCCTGTACGCGATGGCCGCCAAGTCCGCGAGGGCGTTCTTGCTGTCGGCCGCTCTCGCGTCGTCGATCCACTAGTTCTGCGTCGAGGAGGTCCCGCCCATGCTCTGAGAGCTTGAAGTGGGGGATCTGGAAGCGCTGTGGGAAGTTGCCAAGTGAGGACAAGTCCGCGGTTCGCGCTGTGCGCTTGGTGTTGAAGAACAGTTGTTGGAGTTGCCACTGAACTTCCATCCAGGCGTCAAGCTTTCGCTTTAGCACTTCCGAATCAGCGAGCAGCAACCCCCCTAACGATGAACTGGAGCAAGTCGAGTCTCGGCAGCAGCCGCAAGTCGGCGCCACCCCCGGCACCAAGGCCGACAGCCTCGGCCCGCAGGTCGTCCTCAGCCGCGCAATCGAGTTTCGGGTCCGCGAAGGCTGCAGCGACATGCTTCGGATCGGTGACCGTCGCGAGTTCGAACTACGGCAGCGTGGAGCTCGTGGAGCTCCCGGGGTCCGTGGGCGGCAAGTCGTATCTCATCGTAATAGCCGGTGTCGTGGCCGGCTTGGCGCTGCTGGTTCCAGGTGGCATCTTGCTGTACGGAGCCGTGGTTGGCTCGGCTGCCGCCACGGGCGGCATCATTGCCACTGCGGCTGCGCTCGCCGCCACTTACCCTGTCGCGTCGGCGATCAGCACCGGGGCGCTCACGGGCGCAGGCTTCCAGGCGCTCACGTACGCGATCCCAGAAGGCGACAACTGGGAGGAACTGGGCGTGCAGATCCTCCTTGGGTCCCTCCTCGGAGGAGTGACCGGCGGCGCTGCAGCGGGCGCGACTGTCGTAGTCACGGCAGGCTACACGATCGCCGCGCGGTCGGTGCAGGGCGCGCTCACATTCGGACTGAGCGAGGTGACGCTGCAGACTTTGATCGACGCCAGCATCGTGGCGGCGGCCGCTGGCGCAGCGAACGCAGTAGCAACCCACCTGGCGCGGTGGGTGGTCGATGGCGACGTGGACGTCGCGCAGCTCTTCGTGGATATCGGACTCAACACGATCCTGTCGGTCGCGCCGATAGTCGGCGGAGGCGTCGCGCTGCGCTTCTGCACGTCCAAGGCGGCCGCGATGGTCGCAGCTGGCGCGGTTGGCGCCAGCGGGGCGTTCTTGGACCCACCCAAGACGGCCGGCATGGCGGTTCTCCGCGCGAGCATGGGCGGCATGTAGAGCTCGGTATTCGGGATCCATCTGCACAAGATCGCGCAGCTCTTCCACGTCATGAACGCCGCGACCGTGCAGTACCAGCCGGCGAACCCGGGCCTGAACAACCACGGCTTCAACATCTACGAGCCTGTGATCCACGGCCACGTGCGCACGAACCACGCGCTCCGGACCGCGACCCCGACCTTCAGAGCTGAGATCCACGTGAAGCTGCCGCCTGATGGGAGATTCTTGTACCGCCCCGCGCCGCTGGCGTTGCGGCAGGCGAACGTCACACAAGCCCGTCCAGAGTTCGTCGCTGCCGCCGACACGATTTGGAATGCGATCACGGCGAACGGAGGCGCGTTCGCGACTCCGGGCGGCCCAGCGGGGCCTCCGTTTCCACCAAACAACAACGCGCGCCGACCGATGGTCCAGAACGGAGGCGTCGCGCACCCGCAGCTCCGACCGCAGCTCGAAGCCGTGCAACGCGCCTGCGCGGGCGGCGCCGCCGACGTGATGCGGGAGGAGCTTCGGCAGGCCGCCCCGCATATCGGCAACACACGCCGGCTTCGTAGTGCCCGCGATGACTAGTGCTCTTGGGCTCGGAGGAAGTTGTCGGGGGCTGTGTACAGTGTACAGTAGCTCACGTGGTTGAGTTGGGAATCCACCATGTCGAGCTTGGATATTGAGACGCTGGCCACTGACTCTTGTCGTGTCATGATCGATCACATGCGATTCGCTTCCCAGAGCCAGCGAGTCATCAGTGCAACCTGTGAGCCTTATTGAGTGAGGACATCACCTATGAGGTGGTGGTGGCGGGAGGCGAATCACAAGCACTCGCGAAACGACAAACGAAGCGTCTCCGACCGATCATCACAGCGCCTTCAGCGAACGAACGCCTCTCAGTCCAACACGAGCGGTGTTGGGGCGAAGGCGATTGCGCTGCCAGCATGGACGGCTCCAAGCGCTCGCCGGGCGGCAACAATGCGCAAAGCGCGATGGCGAACGGGTACCCGGGCGTCGGCAGTGCGTCGTCTCTGGCGGCGGCCGCGGCGGCTCCGAAGGACGACCCGCGCGTCGAGTTCATGCGGCGCCTGGTCGTGCGCACGTTCCCGGGCGTGAAGCTTGACAAGCTGCACAAGACGTTCGCGTCCGATAGCGTCGCGTCGCTCCTGTTCGAGTTCCTGCACCTCGCGGACTCGCGGCTGCTGCTCTTCACGGACCACGGGAACGAGGCGAGCGGGACAGTGGACGTGTACGCGGTGCCGCCGCCACGGCTCTTTAGCCACGCGCCCAATATGTGCGTGCTGTACATCGTCAAGACGAAGAAGGCGGCCGTGAGTCTCGAGCGCATGCACGACGACGTGCTGACAGGGACGCTCGAGCGCAATGCCCTCGAGTCGCTCTCGCTGCTGCTGCACGAGGTGCTGATCCCGCTGATCGGCAACCCGCGCAACCAGCGCCTGTGGCCCGAGATCGTCACGACGTCGGTCATCAACAACGTCCACGGCTTCTTCTCGAGCCTCCAGATCACAGTCGGGCAGACGAAAGGCGCGACCTACCTCCCGCTGCCGTGGGACCAGATCCTGATGGAGCACGCGAGCGGCTCAGCACTGCTCTCGCCGAGCGGCACGAACAGCGGCGGCGCCGGGCTGCCGCTCGGCCCGGGAGCGGGCGTGAAGGACCAAGTGCACGGGCTCGAGAGCTGCCTCATCACGTGGACCAAGCAGATCAAGAACATCCTCAAGCAGGACCCCGAGTCGATGCTGAGCAAGCGGCAGCAGGCGCACTCAGGGCCGATGGAGGAGCTGCGCTTCTGGGCCGCCAAGGCCACGAACCTCAACTCGATCTTCGCGCAGCTCCAGTCCGACAGCATCCGCAAGGTGCTGCAGTACCTCGACGCGTCCAAGAGCACGTACAACGTGCCGTTCGCCAAGCTCTGCAAAGAGGTCTTCCTCGCGCGCGCCGAGGCGAACGACAACAGCCACTTCCTGCAACCGCTCGCCAAGTGGTTCGACGGGCTCAGCGGCGCTGCGACGTTCCCAGCGATCCGGGACCTCTTCCGCCCGATCTTCCACTCGGTGCTGCTCGTGTGGAAGTGCAGCCGGTTCTACAACACGCCGACGCGGCTCGTCGTGCTCATCCGGCAGATCTGCAACGAGATCATCCGCAAGGCCGTGCGCTTCCTCAGCGGCCGCAAGCTCTTCGAGGTCATCGACCAGGACGCGCTCGAGCAGACGACCGCGAGGCTGCTCGTCTCGCTCCAGGTCTGCGCGCACTTTAAGAGCGTGTACTTTGACTACAAGGCCCGGTCGAGCGCCGAGGCGCCCGGGAACCCGTGGCGGCTCCAGAACAACGCGCTCTTTGTGCGCCTCGACGCCTTCCTTGAGCGCTGCCACGACGTGCTCGAGCTCACGCAGACGATCCAGCAGTTCCAGAAGCTCGCAGCGATGGAGATCGGCGGCACGAAGGGTAAGACGCTGACCACGAGCGTGCGGCAGATCCACGCCGACTTTCTCGAGACGCTGCTGCAGATCAAGGCCGTGCACTACGACCTCATGGACCTCGACGCAAAGCACTTTGAGGACGACTTTTACGCGTTCCGCACCAAGAACAAGGAGCTTGAGCGCCGTCTCGCGTCCGTGATCAACCAGGCGTTCGACGACGCGAGGACCGTGGTCGGCCGCTTCAAGTGCCTCGACTGCTTCGACGAGCTGCTCGAGCGCCCGATCATCAAGACCGAGCTCGAGCGCAAGCACGCGCTGCTCATCGCCGCGTACCTGAACGACCTGCACGTCGTGCAGCAGATCTTCATCGAGAGCCGCGAGCGGCCGCCGATCCCGTCGAACCTGCCGCCGTTCGCCGGCGCGGTCTCGTGGAGCCGCGGGCTCGCCGAGCGCATCCGGTTCCCGATGGCCAAGCTCAAGACGGTCGCGCCGCGGGTCGTGCTCGAGCGCGAGGACTCGAAGGAGGCGGTGAAGATGTACATCAACATCCTCGCGATGCTGCAGGAGTACGAGGTGCAGATGGTGCGCCAGTGGGGCGTCTCGATCGAGACGTCGTCGAAAGCGAAGCTCAAGCTGCCGCTCATCCGCCGCGGCGATGTTGTCGTCGCAGGAACAACACTCACGGATGCGACCGTGAGTGTAGGTCCGTCTTTGATGACGCAATCCGGCAGCAACGCGGCGCCGCTGGGCGTGCTCTTTGTGAACTTTGACCCGGCGCTTGTGCAGCTGCTGCGCGAGGTCAAGTACTTCCAGCTGCTCGGGCTCGAGATCCCCGAGGACGCGCTCGCGATCTACAAGAAAGCCGAGGTGTTTCGGCGCCAGACAGGCAACCTCGAGCTCATTGTCGACATGTACAACGCAGTGCACGCGAGCCTACTGGCTGTCGAGCGGCCGCTCGTCAAGAGCTACCTCGAGCGGATGGACCAGGCGCTGAACAAGGGCGTGAAGGCGCTCAACTGGAAGTCGCACGGCATCGACGTGTTTCTGAAAGAGGCGATGGCGGACGTGAGCGAGGCGAACGCGCTGCTGAGCCAGATGAAGACGCACCAGGCGCGCGTGCGCGAGCTGCTCGCGGCCTGGCACGCGCCGCCGCTGCTCTTCGAGCGCAAAACCAAGACGCTGAGCGTCGACGAGTTCGACGAGCTGCAGCGCGCGCTCTGCCAGCACAAGTACCACGTGATCAAAGAAGGCGGAAACGAGATCCACCGGCTGCTCAAGGACACGCTCAAGCACCTGCGCGTGTCACAGGGCAGCCCGGACTGGCGCGCGTACGTCGACTTTGTGAGCGCCATGGTCGAGGACGGGCTCACGCGCGTCGTGCACGAGTCGCTGCGCCTCCTGCGCGACCAGCTCGACCCGCGGCGCATCGAGAGCGATGACCTCCCGGCGCTGCTCGAGGTCGAGTTCGACCTGTACGGGAAGGACATTGTGTTTGTGCCGCCGATCGAGGCCACGGGCGCCAAGTCCGGGCTGCGCGACCTCGTGATGCGGCGCGTGGAGGCGATCCTGGCGGCGGCTACGGTCTTCAAGCGGCTCGACAGCTCCGAGGGCTCGTACCTCAAGGAGATGCGCGAGAACGCGCAGACGCAGCAGCTCGTGGCCGATATCTCGGGCTTTCTCGACGAGAACGAGCGCGCGTGTGCCGCGTTCCGCGCAGAGCTCGTCAAGTACGAATACCTCTGGACGACGGACCTGCCGCAGATGTTCCTCCACTTCCTCGGCTCGGCGTGGCGCCCGTACCCGTACTCGGACGAGTTCCAGCACGGGCTCGGCGGGCTCGCGGTCTCGAGCGACCACCTCCAGGTCTCTGCCGCGTCGCCACTGAAGCCGTCGCTGGCGCTTGAGCCGACCGGCGAGCCCCGACTGCCGCCGCCGCCCATGCCGGCGCAGCTGCTTGACCTCGCGCGCTTCGACGAGCGCATCCAGTGCTTCCTCGCGCTCCAGAACGAGATCTCCGAGGCCAAGCACGCGCGCGACGTCGGCTTCGTGCGCGTCAACTCGCTGCCGATCAAGCAGGCGCTCTCGACGTGGGTCACCAAGTGGATTTACATGTTTACGCAGTACCTCCACGACCGCGTCGTGAACCAGCTCGCGTGGCTTGACGCGTTCATGCAGCGCGTGGCCGCGGGGCTCGACCTCGAGCTCGAGCACCTCCCGCCCGAGCTCGAAAAGCGTGCGCTCATGCGCTGCATGCACTTGATCCGCGACGTTCGTCGGCTCATGCGCGAGGACCTGCTCGTGAACTTTGCGCCGCTGCGCGCGGTCGTCGCGCTGCTCAAGCAGAACGGCATCGCGCTCGACATGTCGTACGTCGGCAAGGAGACCGTGCTCATGTTCCTCGACCAGGCGCCGCTGCGCTGGGAGCTCCTCGTGAACAAGACATTCAAGACGAAGGAGCTCATCCAGCCCCGGCAGAGCCAGATGGTCGACGCCATCCGCGCTGAGCTCGCGGACTTCCAGCGCCGGCTCGCGGCGCTCAAAGACGAGTTCCTCAGCGCGGCGCCGTTCGACGCGCCGGCGGCTGGGAGCCAGGCGATCGCGGACGTCTACGCCGGGCTCGACGCGTACCACAACACGCTCGCGGCCACGGAGCTCGAGGCGGCGCGGCTCGTGGAGCTCGAGGATATGTTCGAGCTCGCACCGAGTAAGTACGACGTACTCGCGGCGCTACGGAGCGACTTTGTGCTTCTTAAACACGTGTGGGACCTCGTCGCACTGCTCGACGCCGTGTACGTGGGCAAGTGGCAGCCGCTGCTCTGGCGCGACGTCGACACGGACGCGCTCGCGGCTGAGGTCGATGCGGTCGAGCGGCAGCGCCGCGGGCTCGTGCCGTCGCCCCGCGCCGTCAAGGACTGGCCGGTGTACAAGCACCTCGAGCAGAAGCTGCACGAGATGGCGGTCATCCTGCCGCTCGTCAAGAGCCTCGGCTCGCCCGCGATGCGCGACCGGCACTGGAAGAGCCTCATGGTGCTCACGCGGAAGCACTTTAACATGAATCTGAACGGCAGCGGCGGCGGCGGCGGCAATGGCCCCAGCAGCAACAGCGCGCTGCGCTTCGAAGAGGTGCTCAAGCTCGAGCTCTTCCGTCACGTGAACGAAGTGAACGAGCTCGTGGAGGTGGCGAGCCGGGAGTTCAAGATCGAGCAGCAGCTGCACACAGTCGAAGCCACGTGGGGGGCGCTCGAGCTCGAGTTCGTGCCGTACACGACCGCTGGCCGTGGCCCCAGCCAGGGCTCGAGCCCGGAGCTCCGACGCGGTGACGAGCCGACCACTTCGTCGGCCACGCATGACGACGCGGCACTGGCGAGCAGCGACGGCGACGTGTGGGTGCTCAAGCCGCCGAACGCGATCATCGAGCGGCTCGAGGAGCACCAGCTCCAGCTGCAGACGATGGCGGGCATGGGCAAGTTCGTCGCGTACTTCAAGGACCGGGTCTTCGAGTGGCAGCAGCGACTCGGGAACGTCGACGCGGTCCTGAAGCTCTGGATGGCGCTCCAGCGCCAGTGGTGTAGCCTCGAGTCGATCTTCTTGAGCGCGTCCGGGGACCTCCAGCGGCAGCTGCCGGCCGAGTACCAGCGCTTCGAGCACGTGGACGAGGAGATGAAGGAGCTATTTCTCGACGCGCAGCGCGCGCCGGCGGTGCTCGTTGCGTGCTGCGAGCGCGACGGCCGCGAGCTCGTGCTGCGCGGCCTGCACGACGAGCTCGAGGTGTGCCAGAAGGCATTGAACCAGTACCTCGACGGCAAGAAGGACGTGTTTCCGCGCTTCTACTTTGTCTCGAACGCGTCGCTGCTCGAGATCCTCTCGAACGGGAACGCGCCGCCGCGTCTGCAGCCGCACTTTGGCAACTGCTTCGACGGCATCCGGGCCTTTGAGTTCGAGCTCGTGCATCCGAACACGGCGCCGCTGCCGGCAGCGACCAGCAGCGACAAGCGCAAGTCGCTCGCCGGCTCGCCGTCGACTGCTGCGCTTGCCGAGCGATACCTAGCGACCGCAATGGTGTCGAAGGAGGACGAGGTCGTGCGCTTCCCGGACTCGCACCTCGTGCACGGGCCCGTCGAGAACTGGTTCAACGACCTCGTCGCGGTCATGCAGGACACGCTGCGGCACCGCATCTTCGACGCGGTCGAGAGCAGCGCGCTCTGGGGCGTCGACTGCGCGCGCCACGCGTGGGTCTTCGAGTACCCAGCGCAGGTGGCGCTGCTCGCGAGCCAGGTTGTGTGGACCGAGGAGGTCGAGGCCGCGCTCGAGGAGCTCGAGAACGGGACCGAGGACGCCGTGAAGCGCTACTGGGACGTGTCGACCGTGCGGCTCGAGGCGCTCATCAAGCTCGTGCAGGGCGAACTGCCCGCGCTCGAGCGGCAGAAGGTCATCACGCTCATCACGGTCGACGTGCACGCGCGCGACGTGGTCCAGTCGCTCTTGGCCAAGAAAGTGACCTCGTCGCTAGACTTTCAGTGGCAGTCCCAGCTGCGCTACTACGTTGCGAACGTCGCGAGCAGCGCCGGCGGCCGGCGGGAGGTGCCCATCAAGATCTGCGACTTCCGCGCCTTCTACAGCTACGAGTACAGCGGCAACTGCGGGCGGCTCGTGATCACGCCGCTCACGGACCGGTGCTACGTCACGCTCACGACCGCGCTGCGGCTGTGCCTGGGCGGCGCGCCTGCGGGGCCCGCGGGCACGGGCAAGACCGAGACGACGAAGGACTTGGCGCGCGGCATGGGGCTCCAGTGCTACGTGTTCAACTGCAGCGACCAGATGAACTACAAGACGATGGCCGACATCTTCCGCGGGCTCGCGCAGACCGGGGCCTGGGGCTGCTTCGACGAGTTCAACCGCATCTCGGTCGAGGTGCTCTCGGTCGTCGCGACGCAGGTCAAGACCGTGCTCGACGCCACGACGCTGCTCGCGCTCCCGCGCGGCTCGACTGCTGGTAGTGGCGGCAGCGGCGGCGGCTCGGACCCGAGCCACGACACGAGCGGCGCTGCGATGACGTTGTTGGCGATGCCGCGGTCCGGAACGTGCGACTTCTTTGGCAAGACGATCGCGCTCATGCCGACTGTCGGGTTCTTCATCACGATGAACCCCGGGTACGCAGGTCGCGCCGAGCTCCCGGAGAACCTCAAGGCGCTCTTCCGCTCGTGCGCGATGATCAAGCCCGACCTGCAGCCAATCTGCGAGAACATGCTCATGGCCGAGGGATTCCTCCAGGCGCGCGCACTCGCGGGCAAGTTCGTGACGCTGTACGACCTCAGCAGCGAGCTGCTGTCCAAGCAGAAGCACTATGACTGGGGCCTGCGCGCGGTCAAGTCCGTGCTGCTCGTGGCAGGCAGCCTGCGGCGCGCGCAGGCCATGCTCTCGGAGGAGCTCGTGCTCATGCAGGTGCTCCGCGACTTCAACACGCCCAGGCTCATGCCGTCCGACTACCCGATCTTCCTCGGCCTGCTCACCGACCTCTTCCCGAACCAGCACCTGCCGCGGACGAACAACGACGTGCTCAAGGCCACGTGCGTGCGCGTGTGCGAGCAGCTCGGGCTCCAGCCCGAGGACGGGTTCATCAAGAAGGTGACCGAGTACGACGACGTCCTGAAAGTGCGGCACAGCGTCATGCTCATCGGCCCCGCGGGCTGCGGCAAGTCCACGATCTGGACGACGCTCGCGGCGTGCCACAACGCGCCGAGCCGCGCGGCGGCGCCGGGGGCCGAGCCGCCCAAGGCCGTGACGGTCTTCGAGAGCGTGAACCCGAAAGCGATCACGGCCGACGAGCTTTACGGCTACATGACGCTCGACAACGACTGGAAGGACGGCGTGCTGTCGTCCGTGATGCGCAGCATGGCCAAGGACGTGGCGCCGTACTCGGCGGCGCAGACCGCCAAGTGGGTCGTGCTCGACGGCGACATCGACGCGGTCTGGATCGAGAGCATGAACACCGTCATGGACGACAACAAGGTCCTGACGCTCGTCTCGAACGAGCGCATCCCGCTCACGCACGCGATGCGGCTCGTGTTCGAGATCGCGTCGCTTGCGAACGCGACGCCCGCCACAGTCTCGCGCGCCGGGATCGTGTACGTGCACGACGGCGACATCGGCTGGCACCCGTTCGCCGACTCGTGGCTGCAGCAGCGCGTGAGCCCGAGCGAGGGCGCGGCGCTGCCGGGGCTCTTCGCCAAGTACGTCGACGCGTTCTTCGCGGTGCTGCACGACCTCAAGCTCCAGCCAATCGTGCCGGTCAGCGCCATCGCAGTGGTCGCGACACTCTGTCGGCTGCTCGACAGCGTGCTGCAGCCTGTCGGCGAGCCGGAGAAGACGCCCGAGGCGCTCGAGAACGCCTTCCTCTACTGCGCACTGTGGGCGTTCGGCGGCGCGCTGGACGGCGACAAGGCGAACGACCAGCGCAAGAGCTTCTCGACGGCAATCAAGTCAATCGCTAAGTACAAGCTCCCCCCAGCGAACAACGCCCCAGCGACAGGCGGCCCGACAAGCGCGAGCAGCAGCGGCGGCGGGGGCGGGGACCCCGCTAACTTGCTGCACAACTTGAGCCTCTTCGACCTGTGCTTCGACGCGTCACGGAACGAGGTCGCGCCGTGGAGCGACAAGCTGCCGGCGGTGGTCGGCGCCAGCGACGGGCCGCTCTACGTGGTGATGATCCCGACCGTCGAGTCGACGCGGCTGCACGCGCTTCTGGCGCTGCTCCTCCGGGACGCGCAGCCTGTGATGCTCGTCGGCTGCAGCGGCTCGGGCAAGTCCGCGGTCGCGCACGAGCACCTCAAGGGGCTCGACGACGAGCTCGCGTCCGCGTACATCACGCTGCACCACTTCATGGACGCGCGCGAGCTGCAGCTCCGGCTCGAGCAGCACGTTGAGAAGCGATCGGGCCGGGTCTTCGGGCCGATGCACAACCGCCGGCTCGTGTACTTCCTCGACGACCTCAACATGCCGCGCGCCGAGGCGTACGGCACGCAGACAGCGCTCGCGCTGCTGCGGCAGTTCGTGGACTACGGCGCCTGGTTCGATCGGCACGATCTCACGGTCAAGAAGCTGATGCAAGACGTGCAGTTCCTCGCGTGCATGAACCACAAGGCCGGCTCGTTCACAGTGAACCCGCGCCTGCAGCGCCACTTCGCCACGCTCTGCGTCAACATCCCGCCGAACGCGGACCTCGTTGCGATCTACGCAACGCTGGCGAGCCAGCACCTGCAGGGCTTCTCGGACCGCGTCAAGCGGCTCGCGCCCGCGCTCGTCGCGGCCACTGTGGATCTCTACGCCGCGGTGCGCAGCAGCTTCTTGCCGACCGCGACCAAGTTCCACCACGTGTTCAGCATGCGCGAGCTCAGCGCGGTCTTCCAGGGCGTGTTCGCTGCCCGCCCGGCGTCGTACGGGACCAACGCGCTGAGGTTCGCGCGGCTCTGGCTGCACGAGTGCTACCGCGTGTTCAGCGACCGCATGGGCAGCGCGAGTGAGCTCCAGCGGTTCACTGAGATGGCGGTCGAGCAGACCAAGCGCCACCTAGAAGAGGACCAGAGCGACCTCTTCGCGGCGCCGCTCATCTGCGCGGGCTTTCTGGCCGCGGCAGACAGCGGCAGCGACCACGACGACAGCGACGATGCGGGGTTCGGGGACTACGTGCCCGTCCAGGACAAAGCGCAGCTCACCGCGTGCCTCGAGCATAAGCTGAAGCAGTACAACGAGGCGTTCCCGGTCATGCACCTCGTGCTCTTCGATCAGGCGCTCGAGCACATCACGCGCATCGTGCGCATCCTGTCGAGCCCGCGGGGCAACGCGCTGCTCGTCGGCGTCGGCGGCTCCGGGAAGCAGTCGCTCTCGCGACTCGCGGCCTTCATTTGCGGCTACGCGCTTTGCACGCTGAGCGTGAGCGCGTCGCCCGTGTATGGCCTGGCCGAGCTGCGCGAGGATCTCAAGGACGTGTACCGCAAAGCCGGCGTGCGGCCGGCCACGCCACTCGTGCTGCTGGTCACGGACCCGCAAATGGCGGACCCGCGCTTCCTCGTGCCGCTCAACGACCTACTCACGTCGGGGCACGTGCCGGACCTCTTCGGCGCCGAGGAGATGGACGCGATGACGAGCTCGCTGCGGCCCGAGGCCAAGGCGCGGGGCGTGCCCGACACGAAGGAGCAGCTGCAGGCGTTCTTCTACGACCGCGTGCGCAGCAACGTGCACCTCGTGCTCGCGTGCTCGCCCGTCGGCTCGGAGCTGCGCGTGCGGTGCCGGCGCTTCCCGGCGCTCGTGAGCTGCTGCGCGGTCGACTGGTTCCACGCGTGGCCCAAGGAAGCGCTCGTGGACGTCTCGCTGCAGTTCCTGCGCGACGTCGCGCTCGGCTCGCACGCCATACAGGAGAACGTGTGCCACCACATGGCCGAGATGCACGCGTCCGTGACGGCCGCCAGCGCGCAGTACGCGCGCACCCACGCGCGCTACAACTACGTTACGCCGACGTCGTTCCTCGAGCTGATCCGGTTCTACCGCACGCTGCTCGCGTCGCGGCGCCGCGCGCAGGCGGAGACTGTCAAGCGGCTCGACGTCGGGCTTGCGACGCTCCACAAGACCGCGGCCGACGTCGCCGCGCTCCAGGACGAGCTGCGCCGCACGATGGTCAAGGTGGACGAGCGCAAGCGCGCGACGGACGCGCTGCTCGAGCAGATGGGCAAGCAGCGCGGCGACGCCGAGCTCAAGCAGCGCCGCGCCGACGACGAGCGCGCCAAGGCCGCCCGGGCCGCCGAGGTCGCGTCGGCGATCGAGGCGCAGTCTGCGGTCGAGCTCGCGCTCGCCAAGCCCGCGCTCGACGCCGCGCAGCAGGCCGTGAACTGCCTCAACAAGGCGTCGCTGACCGAGCTCAAGTCGATGGGCAAGCCGCCCGCGGGCGTCGACAAGGTCACGGCCGCGGTGCTCATGCTCGTGAAGAACGAGAGCCGGAACCTGAGCTGGGACAACGCCAAGAAGATGATGGCCAAGGTCGACGTCTTCAAGCAGCAGCTCGAGCAGTTCGACAAGGAAAACATCCCAGTCGAGGCCGTCGCGCGCGTCGACCAGCTCCTGGGCGAGGATCCGAATTTCACGTTCGAGAAGATCAAGAGCAAGTCCGTCGCGGCCGCGAACCTCGCAGTGTGGGTCATCAACATCATCGCGTTCCACCACGTGTACGTGCGCGTGAAGCCGCTCGTGGACACGCTCGAGGACGCGCGCCGGCAGAAGGCGGACGCCGACGCTGAGCTCGCGGCGGTGCAGAAGCTCGTGGTCGAGGTCGAGGCGCAGCTCGGCGCGCTCCAGCTCTCGTTCCGGGACGCCACGAACGAGAAGGCCAAGGTCGAGGCCGAGGCGCACGCGTGCCAGGAGCGACTCTCGCTCGCCGAGCGGCTCGTGAACGGCCTCGCGTCCGAGAACGCGCGCTGGAGCCGCGAGGTCGACGCGCTACGCGCTGGCGAGAGCGCGCTGGTCGGCGACACGCTGCTCGCCGCGGGCTTTGTGAGCTACATCGGCGCGTTCAACGCCAGCTACCGCGCGCAGCTGTGGCAGCACACGTGGCTACCAGACCTGGTGGCGCGGGAGATCCCGATCACGCTCGGGACGGGCGGCTCGGGCAGCGGTGGGGGACAGCGCGGCGGCGGTGGTGGCGAGGGGGCTTCACACGGGGGTGACGTGGGAGGCGGTGGAGGCGGTGGACGGAACGACACGAGCTCGTCGCTGAGCGATGTTGAGGGCCCGGGCGGAGAGGTCCCCACCGATGGGCAAGGGATGGACCCCGTCGAGGTACTGAGCGACAGCAGCGCGGTGGCGCAGTGGATGAATGAGGGACTACCGGCGGATCGGATCTCGATCGAGAATGGCTGCATCATCACGTCCTGCGAGCGCTGGCCGCTGCTCGTCGACCCGCAGCTGCAGGGCATCACATGGCTGCGGTCGCGCGACTTTGGCGACGCGAACTGCGAGCCGCCCAGCGGCGCGACGAGCGACAGCCCGCCGCCTTCCAGCAGCGCGGACCGAGGCGACGAGCTCCCACCGCTCGTGATCCTGCACCAGTCGCAGAAGCACTGGATGAAGACGCTCAAGGCCGCGATCAGCAGCGGCCGGAGCGTGATCCTCGAGAACCTCGGCGAGACGATCGACGCGGCGCTCGAGCCCGTGCTCATGCGGCAGATATACCGCAAGGGCCGGAGCTGGTGCCTCCACTTCTCGGCAGAGGAAGTGGCGTTCGACCCGCGCTTCCGGCTCTACCTGCACACGAAGCTGCCAAACCCGCACTACCGGCCCGAGACGCTCGCGTACTGCACGCTCCTCGACTTTAGCGTGACCGAGTCGGGGCTCGAGGACCAAATCCTCGCGAGCATCGTGAACCTCGAGCAGCCCGCGCTCGAGCGGCAGAAGCAGGCGCTCCAGCAGGAGTTTAACGGCTACCAGATCCAGCTGCGGCAGCTCGAGACGCAGCTGCTCGAGCGCCTCTCGAGCGCGCCGGACGACATCCTCTCGGACGTGCCGCTCATCGAGGGCCTCGAGCAGACCAAGCTGACCGCGAACGAGGTCGCGGGCGCACTCCGGCGGGGCCGCGAGGCCGAGAAGGAGATCAACCTCGCGCGCGAGGTGTACCGGCCGGTCGCGAGCGAGGCGAGCATGCTCTACTTCCTCATGGGCCAGCTCTGCAAGGTGAACCACATGTACCGGTACTCGCTCGAGGTCTTCATGACGTTCTTCTTCGTGGCAATGAGCACCGCGGCCCCCCGCGCGTCGTCGTCGGCTGCAGCGACAGGCGACGCCACAAGTAACAACAACAACAACAACAGCAGCACACCGCAGTCCGCTGGCGCGTCGTACGCCGCGGCGTTCGAGCGCGTTCCGGTGCTGAAGGAGGCGGTCCGGTGGACGCTCTTCTTGGTGGTCTCGCGCGGGCTCTTCGAGGAGCATAAGCTGCTCTTCCTCACGCAGCTCGTGCTGCTGCTCCTGCGGCGCGGCGCGATCGGACTCGCGAGCGGCTTCAGCGAGGAGGCCGCGCAATTCTTGCTGCAGGGTCCAAAGGCGGTCGGCCCCGAGAGCGCGGTCGCGTGGCTCGGGGACTCGCAGTGGCAGGCACTGCAGGCGCTCGTGGCGCTCGAGCCCTTCGAGCGCTTCGTCGCGGACCTCGAGGAGTCCGAGGCGCGGTTTCGGGAGTGGTACAACGCTGCGAGCCCCGAGACCGAGAAGCTCCCGCTCGACTGGCGCGAGCTCGACAAGAGTGCGCCGTTTCTTAAGCTCCTCGTCGTCAAGTGCCTGCGGCCGGACCGGCTCACGCAGGCGATCAGCAACTTTATCGCGACCACGCTGCCGCACGGCGCGCAGTACCTCGGCTGCGACGCGCAGCTCAGCAGCTACGCAGTGCTGTGCAGCGCGTACCGGGAGAGCGCGCCGTGGACGCCCATGTACTTTGTGCTCTCGCCGGGCACGGACGTTGTCGGCGACGTCGACCGGCTCGCGGAGCAGGGCCAGGCGCGCCTCAAGGGCGTTGACTACCACAACATCGCACTCGGGCAGGGCCAGGAGCGGCTCGCGATGGCGACGCTGCAGCTCTCGGTCGAGAACGGCCACTGGGTGATTCTCAACAACGTGCATCTTATGCCGACGTGGTTGCTCGAGCTCGAGAAGTGGCTCGAGCAGGTCGCGAAGGCGAGCAAGACGGCGTCGCACGCGTCGCTGAGCCTCAACATGTCGTCGTTGCTCGCAGCAACGGGCGCTGCGGGCTCGGGCCGCTCGCAGTCTGCCGTCATGGGCTCGGGCGGCTCGGGGGGCTTGCACCCGAGCTTCCGGCTGTTCATCACAAGCGATCCGTCGCCGCACATCCCGATCGGGCTGCTCGAGCGCTCGATCAAGCTCACGAACGAGCCGCCGACGGGGCTCAAGGCGAATCTCAAGCGCGCGCTCGGGTGCTTCAGCAAGCCGCTCGTGGACGAGCTCGAGCCGCGCACGCGCTGCGTGCTCTTTGCGCTCTGCTACTTCCACGCGCTCATGCTCGAGCGCAAGACGTTCGGCGCGCAGGGCTTCAACATGGCGTACCCGTTCGCCGCGAGCGACCTCCTCGCGAGCAGCACAGTGCTCCGGAACTACATGGAGAACGCGCCCGCACGCGTGCCGTGGCAGGACCTACGGTACCTCTTTGGTGAGATCATGTACGGCGGTCACATCGTGAACGAGCTCGATCGGCTCGTGTGCGCAACGTACCTCGGCTACTTTCTGCGCGACGAGCTGCTCGACGAGCTCTCGATGGTGCCGTTCAGCGACGACGCGGGTCACGGCAGCGGTGGGGGCGTCAGCGTAGGCGGCGGCGGTGAGGGGAGCAGCAGTGGTGACAGCGGCAGTGGCGACACGGGCGGGGCTGGGGCCGGAGGAGGCGCTGCGCACTCGCGCCGCGACTTCCTGGCGCCCAAGCTCTCGGCCGGCTTTGACCGTATTCTCGAGCACGTCGAGCACAACCTGCAGAGCGACTCGCCAGTCGCGTTCGGCTTGCACCCGAACGCCGAGGTGGCGTTCCGCACGGCGCACGGCGAGACGCTCGTAAAGACGGTGCTGGCGCTCACGCGGAGCGACGGCGGCGACACCAGCGGCGATAGCGGCGCGCGCAGCAGCAGCGCCAAGGACAGCGCGGACGCAGTGCAACTTGTCGCCGAGGGCGTGCTCCAGGACATCCTCGAGAGCTACCGCGAGCTCCGATTCGACGTGCACGAGCTCCTGTTCAAGACGTCGTCGTCGTCGGAGCCCCACGGCTCGGCGGGGGCCAAGGGCGGTCGCAGCGCGTCCTCGGCCGCGGCGCTGGCGCTCGCGGCGGCGGAGGAGATGGACCCGTTCCAGAACGTGCTTGTGCAGGAATGCGAGCGCATGAACGCGCTGCTGGACGAGATGACGCGCTCGCTTGTGGAGCTCGAGATGGGCTTCCGCGGCGACGTGACGCTCACAGACGCGATGGAGCGTCTGCAGCGCTGCCTCTTCCTCGAGCGCGTGCCGCCGAGCTGGGAGGCCGCGGCGTTCCCGTCGCGCCGGTCGCTCGCGCCCTGGCTCGCGAACGTGCAGCAGCGGATCGCGCAGCTGCAGGATTGGAGCGCGCAGGCGCCGCCGGAGCTGCCGCTCGTGCTTTGGCTCCCGGGGCTTTTCAACCCGCAGTCGTTCCTCACCGCCGTGCTCCAGACGTGCGCGCGCCGGAACGTGCTCGAGCTCGACAAGCTCAGCGTCGCGACGGATGTCACGAAGCGCAGCGTGGACGCGGTCGACGCGCCGTCGCGTGACGGGCAGTACATCCATGGACTCGCGCTCGAAGGCGCGCGCTGGGACGTCGGCAGCGGCGCGCTCGACGCGAGTTTGCCCAAGGAGATGTACGTCGTGATGCCCGTGATGAACTGCCGTGCCATCGTGACGGCGGCGACAATGGCAGCGCGGAAAGAGGGCGGCGGGGCAGGCGCTGGTGGAGGCGGGAGTGGCGTGTTTGACTGTCCAGTGTACAAGACCCAGCAGCGCGGCCCGACGTACGTGTTCTCGGCGCAGCTGCGCACCAAGGCGCCGCCGTCCAAGTGGATTCTCGCGGGCGTGGCGCTGCTCTTGGAAGTCGTGTGAGCCGCAGGGCTGGGCCAGCAAGAGTTGGAGAGAGAGAACAATGGCAGTTGGTCTCACACGGTACACACACACACCACAACAACCTGCATGGTAGTTGTCGCTGTCTGTATGTTGGAGCCTGATGCGCACCTTTGCCCGCTTTGGTCCGGATCCTGCGACCTTTTCCGGGCGTTGATCGACCTCAAGATAGCTGGCGGCCGAGGTGCATCACTCTCGCCTGCCTTGTCTCGAGCTTCAGGCGCTCACGCGCGTCGCCATTTCCAGGTTCGCGTCCGATCTCACAAGACCTCGGCGCAAGAAGGCGAAGAACGCACTAACTGCACTCACACGCGCTCGGTGGTGGGGAGCGTCAGCTGGGCACTCGAAGCCATGTCGTTCTTCACGAGCAACGCGTACGCGTCGTTCCACCAGCACCTGCCTCCGAGTATGCACGGGCTGCACAGCGACAGCCGAGTGGCGTCGTCGCCCGCGACGCCAACGGTCAAGCGGCTCTCGCCGCAAAAGCTCTCGACCCGGGCCGATCGGCTTGCCGTCGACAACTCGTCGTTTGTAAGCACGAGCTCCACAGTGTCGACGAGCAGCGAGTTCGACTCGTGGTCGCCTCTGCACGTCGCTCGCTCCCCGAGAGCAGGGGCGACAGCAACGGCCCTCGGTGAGGACGCTACGGCAGCCGCGTCGTTCAAGATCTACGACCAAGTGGACAACGAAGAGTGGGGGGAGTTCATCAACAGCTCAGCGTATGAAGACCGCATGAGAGAGTCGTGGATCGACTGCGACACAGCGGCGGCATCCGCGGCTTCACGAGGATCTCGGCGAGCAAACACGCCAGCAAAGGCCCGGCGAGAGTCCGGCAACACCCGACGCGCCTCACGGGCGGCGTCAGGCGACGACAGTGTCGGCGGTGGCTTCGATGAAGACGAGGAGCTGATCCACGCGCCACCACGGCAGGCATTCGAGGCGGTTCTGTACGACCACGGGTCTGTGCTGACGCAGTTCTGTGGTGGAGACAGCGGTCAGCCGGAGAGAAGGGCGAGCAGCAGCAGCGTGCTCGAGGCGTTTGCAACCGCCGTTCTGTCGCGCTTCTCGTCGTTCAAGAGCGACAAGCAGCCCCAGCCACTGCCAGCGAAGGCGCCTTGGAACGCGCGACTGTTCTCCGGTGCCGACGAAGTCCACTCGAACATGTTTGCGAGAGGCTACGACTCGTACGACATCACCTTCGAGCGTGGGCCTATCGGACTCGCGCTGGAGACCGACTGGTACGGCCGCCAGGCTGTCGTCAAGGGATTCAAGGACGACGACGGGCCCGCCAAGCAGTGCGGCGTCATCCGCATCGGTGATGTCCTCACGGCGATCGACGGCGAGTCGTGTCTCGAGATGAGCTTCCAAGAGACGCTCGCGAAGCTGCGGCAGGTGAGCAGCTGCCGGCACGTGCTGCACTTTAAGTCGCTCGAAGCCACCGGGGACCTGAGCGTCTACAACAGCGACATGGGCATCCTCCAGGCGAAGCAGTTCATTCACGAGCACAAGGAGCGCTTTTACCGCCCGCCGTGCCGCACACCAACCGGGGAGCTCATCCTCGGCTGCGTGGAGCGGCTTCGAGGAGAGACCGTGACGGCGTTCAACTTCCACCGCGAAGACACGGGCGAGTTCCTGCTGGCGTGCTCGTGCGTGAACGAGTGCACCGGGCCGTTCCTGTTCCACACGCTGCAGGACTCGCATCAGCGCGACTTCAAGTCCCTCCCGCAGAGCGAAGACTCGGCCGTGTATCTCGGGCAGATGGTGCCCAACTTCCTCGGCACTGAGTTCACAGTGCTCGACCACCAGCAGAAGCGCCGCAACGAGCTCGGGCTCTTGGTCTACAGCTCAAACGTGCTGGGCCGCGTACCAAACTTTCTCAAGATCGTGTTCCCGAGGCAGCCGCCGGCTATCGACGACGAAGGCGAGGACAACAACATCAACGACGACGGTGGGCGGGACCGCGCAAGCTCTGCTTGGTCAAGCAGCAGTGCCGGCAGCGGCAGTACTCCATTGAGTCGGCGCAGCACGATGACGGGCCAGAATGGAAGCATCGCTGAGCGCTACAAGAACGTCAGGCAGCAGCGGCGCGTGTCGCTCGTCGAGCGCCTGCGGACATTCTCGTTCGACGAGCTCGAGTCGAGCCTCGAGTACACAGGCGGAGGTGACGAGACAACGTGGCGCGACTCGGACGACCACGAGAGCCGGCCCCGGTCGATGAATCTGTCGTCTGGCACGCAGCGCTCGGCTTCCGCCCAGAGTCTATCGGCGACCCCGTACGGTCTGGTCGAGCAGACCGACTACCAGTGCGACCTGCTCACGTTCGAGACGAAGAAGCCCGCGTGGAACGACGAGCTCGGTGCCTGGACGCTCAACTTCCACGGCCGTGTCAAGCTCGCGTCCAAGAAAAACTTCCTGCTCGTTCCTGAACAGGGCAGCGCACACATGGAGGCCGAGTTCCCGGACGAGCGCGTGTTCCTGCGCTTCGGCAAGGTGGCCAAATCGCGCTTCTCGCTCGACTACCAGGCGCCGATCTGCCCAATGCTGGCGCTCGCGATTGTGTGCACGTCATTTGCGCACAAGATCGCCGTCACGTAGACTGGTGCTGGGAACTTCAACCATATCGACTGCTATACTTCGCAACTTCATTCCTAGCACGCGCTCCCGTGCTGCCATCAACTCCACACAGTCATCCGCTGCCGATTGCGGCGTCTCCAGCCTTCCAGCGTTGCCAGTGTCGCCTCTTCTCACTCGCTTTCTCGATGCTTTACATACGATGGATGGACGAATGTGTCGGTCGATGTGAGTGGCTCCACAATCTCCGCTATCGTCAGCACTTGCTGTACTCGGTGCTCGAGTTACTACGCTGCTCTTCTACTTCCACGCAGCGTTGAAGTGACGCCTTCGAGTCTCGGCGCTCCATAGGCCCGCATTCCTTCTTGAGAAGCAGTGGCTGTCGATGGCAGGAGCTGATGCTGGCTGTGTGATCCTCGTGCTGAGCTTTCCGCTTGTTCACAACGGTGCGTCGTCGCTCGCTTAGAGTTCGGGGTCTCAGGTGCTACTGTAGTATACTGGTGCGAGCGTGGGAATGCAGATCGAGATGGGGGATGCTCGCCATGCAAACAGACAACTACCTTACCTTCAGGTTCGACTGGATGCAGCCCAAAGCGAGTGGGACGCAGGAAGACACCACTGGTCTGTGTCAAGATGGTACATTGGTTTTACTGATGGTGGAAGGCCGGGATACTTCCACGTGATCCTCCCTCAAATATCTCTGTCGTAGTACTTCATCCACTTGCCGATCGCGATTCCCCACGATGGTCTCGGCCACGGATCCGCTCGCGGCACCATGAAGCTCAATGGCACTTCCTCCGTCTCCCCGAACTGCTTTTAGTACACTTCCAGCGCAGGCTGAATCCGCTGCGACCAGATCTTCTCCTTCATGTGGAACTGGACCAGAGGGAACTTCAGCTCCTTCAGTTCTTCAGCACTTCGCGACACCTGACGAATCGACCCGCCGCTGAGAATCGTGGCCACCTTGGCGCCGAGGCGGAGTCCACGTGACTTCTCCGGCCAGCCGGACGGCGGGTCGTCGGGGGCAACAAAGTGTTTCGGGATGCGCGTGTGGTCGCGCAGCTTGTAGAAGTGGCGGAGCGCTGGCATTGTCTGTCGGTCCCAGACGGCGTCTCGAACATCCCACGCAAACCCAATTGCTTCCAGATCCGCTGTGCAGTTCGCCACTTGGTCTGCAAAGCAGCCGTTTCGGATATCATTCACCACCTGCCCAAGCTTCAATCCGTCCAGCGCTTGCGGCCATCCGTCTTCGCCATCCGTCGGGACTACGAAGTCAATCGGAACGACAGCGTGGTCGTGTAGCTTGTGGTAGTGCTTCAGCGCCGGCAGGATCTCCTGGTCTCTGTTTTCGACATCATGTATTTTGTTGGCGGGTGCTTCGGTCAATGATTTCATTACATCCATAAAAAGTACTCGTCCGTGTCTGTCCCATGTATTTTCCAGAACTGATACGCGATTTCACGATGGCACGATAACCTTTCAAACATGTTAAAGATATACGAAAATTAAGCGAAAAGGCGTTGAAACATTGATTTTGTAAAATAAATTTACATCGACACCAGATGGGGTGTAGTTTACCGTCGATCCAGGTCTGATCCATGTTTCTGCTGCCATGATTCGATCAGGATTTGGAGAACTTTGGCGATTTGGTTGTAAACAGCACCAGACAACACCACCGCGGCACATTTCAACATGCCACTAGCACTATCTCTCTGTAGCAAGCACACCAACTCATCACGTTCTGCGCACGCGTAGTTCCTCAGAGTAACACGCACCCACAAACCAGCGTCGAGTGGCACTGCACACAACGCTCGTACGCAGTACAGCACGTCGCGCACTTGTCCACGCGACGGGCATGCAGCACCGTAGCCTCGATGACGTGCAGCACGAGCATAGCCACTCACCCAACACGCTCGCATGTAAAGCACCAGTGTCTACGTGACGCGCATGCAGCGCTGTGACTACGACAACGTTGAGTAGAGAGCACCGACTCACCGAAGCAGGAGGATGCACTCACAAGAACACAAGTACACACAAAACAGCGGCGCAATACATCGAATTTGTTCGCATACCTAAGTCGCTCACGTCTGCGTGCCAAAACACGTGTCACTACTTGAAGCTGCCGTAGAGAAAGAAGAGCAGGAAGCCAAAGCGCCTCACCAAGCGCGCCTGCACGCTGCTAACGCGTCGTGCCGGAGAGAACGAAGCACAGAAAGTCGAAGCGGCGCGCGAAGTGCGAGCGCAACGACAAGTCGTGCGGCGCGCTGCTGTCGACCGAGCGATAAAACAACATCGCCACGAAGAACCCGCAGCTCTAGCTGTCGTACTGTAGGGGCAAGTTGATCACCACCACGCTGAACCCTGGTAGCACCTCGTCGACCAGAGTGCGCGCCGCCAGGCCGAGCGCCGTCTTGTACGCCCTTCCGTTCAGCGAATCGTAGTAGCGGGTGGCGTCCCCCGCCACGTCGACGATGATGCCACACCAGTGGCGGGTGCCGTAGATGACGGGCTGCAGCACCGTCCTTGCCGCTCCTCCCGTCGCAGCGCCCGTGATTACATCTAGGACGTCTGGCGGGAAGACCACGCGAGTTCCACGCCCACTCGACAGCTTTCCGTTGAAGATGCCCGCGAATCGCACAGACGGGTCTGCTTGCTAGAGCCCGTCGCACAGCGCTTGAATCGCGGCATCGTTGAGCCACATCAGCGGGCGCAAGCGGTAGAGCGCCGAGACATGGATGTATGCGCGGAATCCTGGAAGTACGGCATGCGGATACATGGACGAGATCTGGATCGCCATATCCCGTACCGCTACTTACTCCCCCGCCGGCACCGCACTCGCCACGTTCTCGAGCATCCACTTTCTGAACATCGCCCCGCTCTTGCACTCTGAGATGAGGATGGCTTATCATTGCATCGACTCGATCTGCTGCCAAGAGAACGAGCCGATGCCAGTCACGGGCACGATCTCTTGCATCGGCTTGTCGGCAGGCTGGCTTGGCTGGCTCTGGCTCTGGCCATGGCTCTGGCTCTGGCTGGAGATCGATATCGCGTCACTGAAGGCTTTCGCGACAGGAAGCATCGCGACACAGGCGTCGAAAAGTTTCTTGGGAAGCAGGTAGGACGCGTCGACGTTGTTCACCGCGCGCTTGAGATCAGATGGATCGGCCGCACAGCACCCTTGTACAGCTCCGCAGCTGATCGTCGAGACGGCGTAGCCTCGTCACGAGCGAAAGGGTTGTACGCGACTTGTTGGACGGTTGGCAGCTCTACCGCCTCGCCGATCCACCTGCGCACGCAACACACAACCGCCACAGTGAGGCACAGCAACGCATCGGCAAATCATGGACGACACGTGGAGGAGACATGGACGAATCCAGGATCGCTTCATTTGGTTGTCACATACCTTGTGCCAATCCTCGCGAATGGGATAAGCGAGCCGGGGCCTCCGCGGTGCTTGCGGTAGGCGATCGCGTGTCGACACGGCAGTTTTGTGGAAGACGCGAACGCGCAGTCGTACGGCCAGTCCGTCGTGTTGACGTGTGGGTGCATCGCTTGCCCACCACTTTGACCGCCTTGTCGCCGTTTCCCGCCGAATATTGGTACCTCGCATACTTCGCCAGCGCTGCCGCTTACTCCGGCTCCACTTGCATGGCGACGAAGCGCGTCGTAAGCCGCAGCACCTGACCCATCTCCTCGTCGTAGGTGTTGTTGGCGTAGCGCCCCGGGCGGAGGCGGCGGTACTCGTGCTCGTTCTTGCTTCGGCGGGCAGCTGCGACCAGCTCCTCCATGCGCTTCACCATGCTTATCCTCCCGCTCACGCTACTTTTGAACTTGCTGAACCAACTCTCGATCCTGTTGTTTGCGGTGGTTTTTGAAATGCGCCAGCTTGGCGCGCCGGTGCATCACCCACATTGGCTGACACGTGTGCCAGTTCTTCTCCATGTATGCGAAAAATGCGACGAAGCCAAGTCGCGAGCACAGCTGCGCGAGAGACGCTCGGTTCTCGTCGTAGCCTTCAGGGCTGGCAGCGTTCACCATGTTGTGGATGAAGTAGTCGATCGCGGCGTCGTCGTTCGCGGAGATGCGCTCGTACTTCGGCAGCCGAGACGCATTTTTGAGGTATTTGATCACGTGGAAGACGCAATTCAGCATGCGAGCTTCGAGGAATTGTGTCTGCAGCACCTTGATCTCATTCAGATCTTTTTCCACAATGATGATCTCGAGCATCCGGTGGTGGTCGGGGTGCGCTTGAAGTGAGCAATGGTCCACTTCATGTGCCAGTCGCCGTTCGTTTCCAGCAGCGAGTATTGCATGGTTGCCTCTCACCAAACTCGCCCATCACCATGAACGTGCAGAGCTGGTAGTTGTACCTGCACAAACACATACACAAATACACGACAGTAAATCCTAGTCAATACATGGACCATTCCTGAACAATTCCTGGACGAGTCCGACACGTACCGATTCGTTCTGTGCGTGCAGTCGGTCAGGAACAGCTCCGACAACCGCGAGTACATCTCGCGCATCGCCTTCGACGTTACGGAGATGGCGCTCGTCTCCTCGATCCGTCTCGTCAACCAACACGACCGCGCTGGTGTCTTCGGCTCTAAGCCTCGAGACCGTCTTCGCCGTCACGTCGTCGTCGTCCTTGCGAGCGACGCTGGAGCGGTGTGCTGCGACGATGCTGTTAACGTCGTGCTGGATCACGTTCTGGCTGCTCTCAAGCAGATAGTCGTAGATCTTGGAATGTTTTGTGCCTGACGCAACCATCGCGTCCACGCGCGGCTGTACGTCGTTGCTAGTGATGCCGTGCGATGATGGGTACATGCCGAACGTGTCGTCGCTGACTGCGCGGTTGTGCTGGAACAACTCGTTCTTGGCCATCAGACACCACTCGTCGTCTCGCTTGACGACCTGCACGACGAACCGGAACGGGCAGTCGGTGCTACGGAGATGTCGCTGCGGCCGCTTCTGCCCACCGCGCTCCTTCGCCGGCCATCCCTGCGTACAGATGTACACGCGCAGGTACGTTACCCACTCCTCGGGAACCAGCCGCACGAAGACGCCTCGGTGCGCGGCCTTGGTATTCTTGAGACGCTTGTTCCGTTGCACACAGCTCATCACCTCTTGCACTCAGATCAGCTGACGTGTCGCGAGCGCATACGCTTCCAAGTAACTGTACCACGCGCCCCAGTCCTTGTGCAGCATGGCGGGCGGCTCGACATGGATGTTTGTCTCTAAAACCTGCAGGGGTCCTGGCTCTGTCCTGGGCATATCCGATTTCCCGCCAGTGCTCTCGCCGCCCATGGTGTCTCTGCTCTCACCCAGCGCCTTACCGCTCTCCCTCCGTCTCCTCCTCCAGATGCGCTTGCATGGCATCATCTTCCTCGGAGTTGAACGCCTGCTCCAGCTGGCGCATCCTCGCTCGGAAGCGGACGCTGTCACCGCGAGTCACGCGCTTCGGTTTCACCGGTTCTGTGGCGTCAGCCATGGCTGCGATTCGCGAGAACTCCGCGGCATCCGGTGAGTCTGCCTGCTGTGCCTTTAAGTGGTGGCTCTGTCTCAGCGCGGCCGCGTCGGAGCCGACGCGCTTTGGCGGGATCTCGCCGAGTGATGCAGCTCTCGAGCGTGTCACCACTCTTACGCCCTCGTCTGAGGAGGGCTTAGCGCTTGCGCCGGCGCTGCTTGCGACTGTGTCAGCGCCTGACGCAGTATCCGCACTCGATCGTTCGTCACGTCCCGCCATCTGAGATTGTTTGGAACAGGGTACTCTATTTGCCTCACAGACACATCTACTCTCACCACACATGCAGTCGCGCATGCATGCTCTCTATTGCACTCGTACCGAGACGAGTGGCAATATGCAGTTGCCGTGCTCAAGCTGCTCTTGAATATCCGCGGACGGCGTGCGGCTCTGCGGAGAAAAAGCCCACCAGTACTTCGCACACATATCTCACGCTTGCTCAGACTGGTAAACATTCGAATACGCTAACACGAGGCCTTTAGCGTTCGCTCACACTCCCACACGCTCTCCTATGCTCGCAACGCCCTCACGACAACTCCGGCACTCGCACACACCTGGAAACACTCGCAAGCGGCTCGCACACGCTCGCAAACTCTCGCACGACGCCTCCGGCACTCGTACACGCTCTCAAACGCTCTCAAGACGCCTCCGGCACTCGCACACGCCTGCATACGCTCGCACACCCTCATACACGCTTGTTCGACGACCCCCGAGCGCGTACCGGCTCTCTCTTTGCCCTCTGAGAGGCGTGCACGTGTGCTGAAGCCGCGTGTTCGCCAAACTCGAGCTGCTTGTGAAATAATGGGTTCACTCGCGTGCGCTGCCGTCTGCAGTATCCGGACGCCGTCGGGCAATCCGGATATCATGTCCTGCCCAGTTCGCCAATTTACATATTATATTTTGTAGGTTAGTGTGCACCACATTAGGATCAGATTATTAGACTATTACTTTTGGTAGGCCACCCTCTATTAAGTTGGAGGATTCACCTTTTTAGGGCCAGCCGCGCGGCTGGTCCAACAATCCAGTTCCCGTTCCTCCCTCACCAGCGCGTGTTTTCACTGCAACACCCAAGCAAGGGTCCGACCTGTAAGTCTGTGTGTCTGTATGGGCGTAGTGTGCCTGGCCGGATTCCGTTTTAGTGCTGTCTGGGTGTGCACTAGTGCAAGTGAGTGTCTAGCGGGGCTCAAGCCCTTATTTATCGGGGTCTTGGCTAAGCCGAGTCGGTAGTTCATATCGTGTGCCCATCCGTGCTTGTGCGACTACTGTAAGGAACTAGCTGAGTGGAGTTTCATATATAGGAGTGGAGCGTGCAGCTGGGCCGGCAAGGGAGCCGAGTGCCCTGGGAAGTGAGCGGAGTGAAGTGCGCAGCTGGGCCGGAAGGGAGCCGATTGTCCAGCTGAGCGTGCTGTGTGAAAGTTTGCAAGGCCTACTGAAATGGACAACGGTGTCCTTCGTACTGCCGCCCGAGATCCGCCTGTGCACGAGTTGTCAGGCGTTGATCAAGAGGTCCGGCCGAGCCTAAAGGCCCAGCCGTCGATCAGGTGTCTGTTGGATGCGGGGGCTCTCCAGCATCGACAAGTGTTAAGCTTCCTGACCTTGACTGCGTACGTGCTTGCGTGTGTGTGCGAGTGCAAGGTCGATCCACAGGAGAGTGGCTCAGGTGTGTCCGTGATGAAGGGGCAGTGAACGGTCAGCTCAGTTGTCCAAGTACCCCCAGGTTCAAAGGACGAAAGGGAGCACTATGTGCGGTACTGACCGACCGGAAGAAACGCGTACCACAGCATCTCAAACTGCGCGGTCAACAAGCGCCGGTAGCGCCTCCTTCGACGCACAAAGCGTCACACATGCACACATACAGTCTCTGGGAGGCGTACCAAGTGTCAGCGCGGGCTGGGGAGCTTTGGCGGGCTCTGGGGGAGAGGGGGGAGGGGTGCGCGTGCGCGCGTTCTGGACTTTAGGCTCGAAACTGAGCCAGTTTGGACTCGAAAATGCTGGCCACGAATCTGGCGCGATAGGGGGGGGGAATTTATTTTCTTTCTTCCGGCTAGGGTTACAAGTGGGAGATGGGGGAAATCTATACTTTCCATTACTTCGTGGATGGACGTGTACGTACAGGAAACTTGGGTCAGTTGTGGGCCGAACTTTTAATTAAATCATAAATCTTAGCAGTCCCGTATTTTGTTTTGTAGTGAAGGTCCAACCTATACGTTGGCATAATTTATATTACAAGCTAATTGGATTAGAATCTGTCTGTCTAAATTGCTACATCGTGCCGAACATGTAATCACGAACATTGTTTTGTCTTCAGTAAGAACTCGTCTTCTCGAAGAATAGGAATACAGATACTTATCGTACATTTGTATACGAATGTGGTCAGATAATAGATTAGTGAAGAAACCGAGGGAGCGTAGCCAAAGCAGAGCTGCTCGGCTCCCAAGCAAAGCGCAGCGAGCAGTTCCAAGCAGTGTCTGTGTAGGCGGAAAGAGCGACCGAGGTTTACTGAACGGATAACGCAACACGGACTAGTATGTGATTATTTTCTCCCCAAGCGCGGAGGCCCGCAAGGGCCGAAACGTCGTAATATTGACAGTATCGTCCGGATAATTATACATATACGTGTATAATTTTGTATGGATATATCCGGATAGCATCGGAATGGCCTGTCGTAATCAGGTGACTGTTGGCATCGTGATGGTGTGAAGAATATGCTAACGGTTCCGACCACTGAGTATATCTGAGAGGTCTGGTCTAAACTAGATTTTTGTATTTCATCCGGCATACGGTATACCTTACAGGTTCCGACCGCTGGTCCGTCTATGTACATTGATTAGTATACAAGATACATCAGGATAAAAATAGTGAAGAAACCGAGGAAGCGTAGCTAAGGCAGACCTGTTGGGCTGCCAAGCGAAGCGAAGCGAGCAGCACCGAGCAGTATCTGTGGAGGCGGGCCCAACGACCGAGGTTTACTGAACGGAGAACGCAACACAGCCCAATTCATGGCTTTTCTTTTGCCCGAGCGCGGAGGCCCGATACAGCCGGGAGCGCGAGATACTAATAATATAATCCGGATACTATAATGTATACCGATACAAAAAATTTCCGAATATATCCGAAATTGTCAGAATGTCGTCCGAGTGACGTACCATGTCTGAACTTGCGCGCTATAGTAGATAATTTGTGGAGTGATATTTCTGATAACTGTTGATTTGGATGCACAAAATCGGTTTCATTCGGATATCGATCGAGCAATGTACACTTGTGCAAGGTATACAGAGCCATCACTATTGAGAAAAGGTAGCCATACATACAGAGCGAACTTTGTAAATGGATGCGCTTCTTAGGTTGTTGCGTTGGGCTCCACGTGGTGACGGAACCGTCAGCATCGAAGACGCCGCTGCACTCGTTTGTTGGACAAGTGAGAGAACTTCAGCAGCGTGCACTCCCACTCGCAGTCGGGTAGTGATCCCTTTCGATTCGGAGCTTGCTGGAGTGGATCGCGTGCCGACGAGAGCCTAGATGAATTAGCGTGTGTTATACGTTGTGCAGTGAAGTCCGGGTTGCTGAATGTGTCATGAAGGCTGACTTTGTTGACGCATCAGGGAGGATAGTGCTAATCTTGCTGGCCGCCAAGATGGACAACGCGAAGACGTCACGATTGGCACGCGCGACATGACGACAGTGGAAGGGGGAACAGAGGTAGGGAGCTGTGGCATAGTCGGCTCAAGTTGAAATGTCCAAGTCACTCGG
>SMMQ01002871.1:118680-137908 GCA_008271595.1 [Pythium] brassicae (nom. inval.) | reverse complement strand
GGCAGAGGTTTTTACATTTTACGCTTTCGCCCTCAAAATGGGTTGTGTCGGAATGTGTCGGAATCGTCGGAAGTGTCGGCATTTTGATGGTATGGTTGCTGCAGACACTTTCCGATGTAGTGCTGTTTGTGGTCATGGAAAAGCCACTGTATTTGATCGAATGAGTAACATCATCCTCCGAAGCTGACGATTATGACATCTCGCTTGACTTGATATTTGTATGAAATAATATTCTCAAAAATGGCCACACTTGACCAAATGTCGCAAAAATCGCACTTAGTCGAATAACTTGATGTTTGAATGCCGCTCCATTCATCGGGACTTGCTCGCCCCCAACCGTCATTTCACCATTCGCATTCAAAAAGAAGATCATGAGCTTCACGCTGTTGGACGCAGGTGCGGCGCGGCGCGGCGCGTGGAGATCGTTCCTCGTCCCCTTCTCTCCTCTGGAAACATCCCTAACGCTTTCTCTCTCTCGCCAGACTTGAGCGCGCGCAGCGAGCTGCTTGCTGCGCCGTCAAAGGACCTGCAGCCACTGTTGCTCGCCGGCGACAGCGTCCACGACTTCGAGCTCTCGTTCCTCGACGAGTTCCTCGAGCAAGGCGAACTCGTGCCGGAGCCGCAATCGCCAGCGCTGAGCGACATGGCCCCCGTCACAAACGCCAGCGCCGCTTCCTCCCCACTGACAGTGGAGCCACGCTTGCAGCTGATGCCGACGGACGCCGACTTCGGTCTTGGGAAGAGCGGCGCGGTGGACTTTGAAGCCGTGGCCGCCGCCGCTGAAGCTCAGCTCGCGATGGTCATGCGGACCGTGGGCAACCGCGCGCAGCCGGCGCGCTCGTCGTCGTCCGGAGACGAGGAGGAGAGCGGGCCAATAGAGCCGCTCGACCGGAAAGCGCGGCGCCGCGTGCAGGTGGCGATCAGCGCGCGCCGCCACCGCAGCCGCAAGAAGCACGAGATGATCGACCTGCGCAAGGAGGCGACGTACCTGAATGCACAGCTCGACTTCCTGCGCTCCAGACACAAGCTGATGCGCCCGAACGGCGCGGTGGCCGAGTCGGAGGAGCGCGCGGTGGCGCTGCGCCGCAAGCGCCGGCAGGCCGAAGAGCTGAACGAGGAGCTGCGCCGCGCAGTGTTCATGCAGGGTGTGTACATCTCGAACTTCAAGGCGCTGTTCCACTCGGCGGCGATGACGCCGCTGGAGCTGAACATGCGGCAGCTGCTGCACACGTACACACGGTTGGGCATGAGCCCGCAGGCGCGGCTGCGCGACTACGACGCGATCTGCACCGATGCCAAGGTCGACCTCGCGATCAAGCTGGTAACGCGCGAGACAGCGGCGCTCGACGTGCTGACGCCGTCGATCTCGGTGCGCCACGTGCGGCCGAACAAGCACGAGTTCGGCGCGACGATCGTGGCCGCGTACGCGTTCGACACGCTCGACATCCGCCAGATCTTCATCGCGGCGTGCGCAGCGATCCGCGACTCGGGGCGCGAGTGGCCCGAGTACGTGCCCGTGGAGACAGATGTGAAGGTCGTCGCTGCGCCGCGCGACAACATGCGCTACGGCGTGGCGCGCATCCGGTACCGCAGCGAGGTGGACAGCAGCGAGGAGGTGGTGGTCGAGTCCCGGTCGATCTCGTACTACCGCGTCACGGACTCGTACGGCGTGCTGGTGTGGGACTTTGTGGACGACGACGACCTCTTCCCGCTCGAGCCGGAGACGACGATGCAGCGCAACGTAATCGGCGCCTCGCTTGTGCGCCGCGAGCTGTGCGCGGACGGCGTCGAGCGCGTGGTTGTGCGCTCGCTCTGCACCAAGATCCACGCGTTCGACCTGCCAATGCCGTCGACGAGCATCGTGCGCTTCGCGCAGTCCACGGACTCGGGCTCGGACGTGTGCGGCTTGATCGTCTACAACTCGATCCGGAACGAGTTCCAGCGACACCTCGCCGTGGCGTAGCGGAGAACGAGCCGAGAGAAAGAGATTGAGAGAGAGATTGAAAGCGGCGGATGACCCCTCTGCTCTACTCGGCGTCGTTGTCGTCCTGGTAGTGTGCGTGTGTGTGCGTTTGCGTGTGAAGCGTGTCCGGATCCCCCATGAAATAACAAGTGATAGCACCAGGGCACCCCAACCACCAACCTCACACGATCTCATTGCATGAGTCTGTAAACCTCCTGCGTCACAGGCGAAGTTCCACCAGTCACTGGACAAGGCGACGCATCATTCCACAAAGTGTTTACATAATGGCCGATCAATCTCTCTACGCCGGCCTCCGCCCTCGCGTTCACTTAAGAATCTGCTCTTGTCGACCCGGGTAGGTCCGGCGCATGATGTTGCGCGCTGAGCGCTCAACAATGTCAGCGTTCCGGCAAAAGACCGTGAGGAATGCCTCGTTTAGCTTGCCGCGCGGCTCCATGATCGCGTTCACCGGCGGCGTGCAGTGGATGATGGTGCGGAAGTGCGACAGCGGCTGGCCGGTCGGGAGCACCGTCGTCTCGAAGACAGTGCTGCGTAACACACACACAGTTCCCGTCGGCAAGCGTGAGCCACTCCCACTCCGATAGCGTCTCGATACACACGCACACACTTTCCCCCTATCTATCAGCCGCATACGCACCAGCCGACTTCGTCGTTCAGGAGCGCCGTGTCCGTCGTCTCGAACGGATGCAGGTCATCCGCCGCGATCGCCTCCCACGTGATCATCGTGTACGCGTCCGTGCACTTGCGCCGCACGACAAAGTACGAGTGCACGTATACTATCTGGTTGTCGGCGTTCTTGAGCAGCGGCACGATCGTGCGACCGTACCGGGTGTTCTCGTCCAGCTCCATGAAGCGCTGCACACACACGCGAACACACACCCCGCAGCAAAGCAGCGGTCAGCATGAGGTGCTGACCCCAACCACAGCCAACCGACTGCGCGTGCAAGCAGCAGCAGCAGAAGCAGCACGTACGTCGCACTTGACGTGCGGCTTGAAGCGCTCGGGCAAGTCGAACTCAAAGTTGAAGATCGAGTTCCACGCCGCGTTGCCGATCTCCTGGTGCGTGTACCCGGGCACCTCCTTCGCGCGCAGCAGCTTGATCTCCATGTCCGGCCCGTTAGAGTTGAGCTTGATGTCGTACTGCGGGTACCGGACCACGCGGCTGCCAAACTCGTGCTCGAGGTAGAACGGCGCGAGCTGCATGCGCTTGTCGGCGATCTGGTGGCACCGCTTGATGCGCTCGAGCGTGTCCACCGGCAGGCGGCTGAACCAGTGCTGAATGTGCGCACCGGCCGCCTCCTGCGACAACAGCAACGCACAAAGCACAGAGCCCCAGAGCACAGCTAAGCACACAATGTCCGCAAGCGCAGCAGCAGCAAAGGGAGACAGGAAAGAGCATCACCCTCAAACGTCAACGCACCGCGGCGCCAAGCGAGATCGCCCGAGATGTGGGCGACGCGAGAGCATCGCACGTCATCGTCAAGTCCGGCTCGTCGTCCACTTTCTTGCGCTTCCGGTGCTGTGTGATCACGTCGTGCTCCATCTTGATCGCCTCGGCGCTCTCGCCGCCGTCGTGCGGCTTCATCTTGGCCATCTGCTCCTGCAGCAGCATCACCTGCTCGCGGAGCCGCGCAAGCTCCTCCTGCAACACAAATGACGCATCAGCGAGCAGCAGCAGCCAGCCAGCAGTAACAAACACACGTCAGCAACCTGCGCCAAGCTCCCATACATCTAGCTTGTCACGCTGCTGCGACGCACCTTTTGGCGGTTGCGGTGCTTGCGCGCGGACTTGGCGACCTGCGCGCGCCGCCGCAGCTTTTTCTCCTCCTCCGTGAGGCTCTTGACCGGCGCGTTCAGGATCTCCTCCGAGTCGCGCAGCATGTCGCTCTCCGGGTTGCTCATCGGCGAGCCGCTCGCCGAGCCGGCCGAGGACGAGCCCGTGCGCCGCCCCGTCTTCTTCTTAAACGCCTGCAGCGAGCGCGCGTCAAACTCGTACTCGCTCGGCGACCCCATGCTGGACGTGGACGGCGGCAGCGCGGTCTGCACTTGTTGCTGCTGTTGCTGTTGTTGCAGCAGCAGAAGCTGCTGCTGGCGGTACTGCTGGTGGTGGTGGTGCAGGTGCTGGTACTGCGGGTCGCTGAGCATCGAGGGCGGGAGCAGGCTCGGCATCTTGCTGCGGTCGTTCGCGTCGCCACCCCCTACCGAGATGTTGAGGTCGTGCAGGTTCGGCATGGGCGACACGCTGCCGCCGTGCGCCGGCGGCGGCGAGGCCGCGTGGATCGTGGCGTTGAAGTCAAAGTCAGACATCGTGGCCGGGTACACGCCCATGAGCAGCGCCTGGTCGCCAGGCGACAGCGGGAGCTCGTCGTGCTCGTCCTGGAGCGGGAACGGGTAGAGCTCCTCGTCGCTGTCGGGCGGGGGCGAGTTGAACACGTAGGCGAGCGACGTGGTCTCCATGGTGGTCGTCGTGGTCGTACTCGTGCTTGCTGTAAAGCTGTGGGTCGGTGTGAGCGTGTGTGGGTGGTGGTTGTCGTCTGCCTGCGTGCCTCGAGGCGCTCGATCGACGCTGGTGCCTCGCTCGCAGTGGAGAGGGGCAAAACGGCGAATGAGGAAGCTCGCGTGACCGAGCAAGCGAGGAACTCGCTGCAACTCGTAAGATCGTGTGAAAACCGATACGATGGCAAAGACGGATGCGATCGAAAACGAGAGTTTGTATGTTTGAATCTATTATCTGTGCCTGCAAGAACGGATATGTAATGGAAATCTAGCTGTATTCGAATTTGATGGTGTCCTCTGTAGAAATCGGATGACTTGCTTTCAGTATGAAAGCATACTTCGATCGCGTGAATGAGTCTCTCTCCCAAGTTGTTAACGCCGATTGTTACTGTTTGTTACAGTTTTCAGACACATCAAAAGCAAAGCTGAAGCAAGCACGACTGCCGTCACTTACTGCTCGCTTGCCTCTGCTGGACGTGAACCAAGCGCCGGCACCGCGAAGACACCATGACAATGCTGCCCAGAACGGCCGTTTGTCACCGGCGGAAGCCGAGCGCTCCTCTGTTCGTGCTCTCCTGCATTTTTATTCTGCAGGCAGCACCCGAGCTTCGACACCTGCATCGCGAATGTGTGAGGACGCTTTTGAAAACAGGAGGGGGCCATCCCATGCAGATCCGCGCACAAACGTGTCACCATCGACATAATCGAGCGTATGACAAGTGTCTGTAAAGAGAGCTGAAGAGATTATGAAGAGGGCAGTTGTTGAGCTTTATGCGCCAGCGGCGTTTGGGGATGGCTTGCCTGGAGCTCCAGAGCCCCAGAGTCCAAGAGCTCCAGAGCTCCAAAGCACGAGCGAATGGTTTTGGTCAGGGAGTTTTGATTGGCATTTTTAACTCAAGCAAGTGGTTTTAGTTGGAAAAGAGGGAGTTTTGATTGGCATTTTTAACATGGTCCCTTGAGATCAGCACATCGAGCCCTAGCCCTCACAATATAACAGCTCGCAGGTTCTTTTAGAGGCTGGATCCAATAAACATGTCATCAAGTCTGCAATTTTATCTGTTATGACGAGTGTTATTTTGAGGTGAGAAATGCTCCCCTTTTTTTTGCTCATCCACTTCAAATCGAGTGAGCAAACCTTCTCGAAGCAAGATTGCAAGCGTGAATTTACTCTTGCTTTCGGTATGCACAAGTACCATCTTGGTGGTTCGTTGGTAACGAAGGAATCTATTGCAATCTCAGGTGGATTGCAATAGATTCCCTCGTTACCAACCAGCGGCAAGAGTGACTGGAGGTCGATCGAGGACAACTGGTGTTCGGTTCGACGAGGAGCAATGCTTACCTCGTTCGTTAGAAAGAAGCGTCGTGAATGGCCAAATGCTTGCTTGCCCAGCACCACGCAAAGGGCGGAGCAATCACGAGCTGCGTGCGCGCGTCATCCAGGATCTGTTCGTCGCACCGGCATGTCGTATGGCCGCGTCAGATCGATCTTCGCCCGCGTCCAAGCACAGGACGCTCGCTGTCCGTCCAGGAGAAAGCGCTCTTTGTTGTGTCTTGCGACGACCGGCGCGAAATCAACAGTCTTGCTCATGCCGACCAAGCAGCAGCCCGAGCCACGAACAACACAACGATTGTGATCCCAGGAGGAGGAAGTGCGAGGGCCCGCGGTGACTCGCCCTCGTTGTCAGCTCACCGGAGTGGGCACTTCAATTGTGGACGCCAAGCAACTTCAACGACGGTTCCTTCAGTTCTCTTTCGCTCGCTGCTCGCGCGGAGGCGGACGGACGGACGGTGTATGCTTTACGAGTACCGCCACCTCCGTATCACTGCGTCTTTGTCCATGTCCCCTTGCTGGTTCGGTGGTGTGCAGGCAGGCACCATCCCCGGCACAGTCGCGCCAGCACGAGACCCATGACGGTGAGCGCGTACAACGCGAATACACCGTGCTCGTTCGGCACGGAGCACCGGACCGCCGCACTCATCGCGCCGTCCACTGCAGCGTGCTCGCTGGCAGCCCGCCGACTACGCAATCCAAGCAGCGCATAGCTCGGGTCCGGCCGCTGGCCCCACGAGAGCGCCGGCACCGTGAACTCGCGCACCCCGTCGCTGTGCCCCGCGAACTCGCACCACGCGTGCGTGTGCCCGGACAGCACCACATCCGGCGCGATCGTCGACAGCAGCCGCGCCGATAGCGCCTCTGAGAGCACGTGGTGGTGCGCCGCGTACTGGAACGACGGGTGCTCGTACGTCACGTGGCCGCTCTCTCGAGCGCGGTGGTCGCCGCACCGCATGTCGTCTGGCCGGTGCAGTGGCAAGTGCGTCAGCAGCACCACGCTGCCGTGCGCAGTACTTGCTCGCAGCTGCTCCGTGTCGATGCTGGCGAGGAAGCTGGCGAGTCGGAGTGGAGTGACCCAGTCAAGAGGACGCGGTAGGGCACCGGAACGCACACTACATCGTCAGCGTGTCGTGGCAACACTGAAGCAGTCGGCGCCAATCGACCAGCAAGCAACGAGGCACGCACTCTTCTGCCTGCGCCTTCACGTCCGCGCGCGTCACGTCCGAGTCGAGCGCCATGGTGTTCACCCCGATAAACGCGTGGTCGCCGACGTATTCAACAAAGTTCGACGGTCCGAACGCGCGTTCGAAGCGCGCGATCTCGAGTGTCTCCATGTACCGCCCAAACGACGTGTCGTGGTTCCCCACCTACCGCACGAGACGCGAGTGAGTCTACTACTGCTGCAGCACCCACACCAACACGCTCTCCATTCGTGAATCCTGCACCGACAGCGCCTACCAGATACAGCGTCTTGAGTGACCGGAGGCTGCTGGTCACGTGCTTGAAACGCGCAACGTACTCCTGCCGATCACACGCCACGAGTACCGGCTCAGCGCCCTCTCCCCTCCCCCTTTACAACAACACTACAATACAGTCGCTCTATGCACCTCCCAGTCGCGCTGTGGTGTCGGCAGTCCGCCCTCGTCCAGCTGGTCGCCGAGCACCAACACGAGCTCCGGACGATGCACTTGAAACGCGCTCAGCGCCGTCATGCGCACCTGCATACCTCCGTCAGGCACAAGTCTCTCCAGCAACAACCAGAGTAGAGACATTTGTAACCATGCAGTAGCATGCTCACACGGCACTCCAAAGAGTGTACGCACCTGCCAGTCGATCCAGGCGCGCTCGAGCCACGACCGCCTCCGCTTGCCGAGGATGTGGATGTCGCTGAGCACCAGTACGCGCAGTTCGTCCACTTTCTCAGCATCGGCGGGCGATATGGACGGCGAGGGTAGTTGGCAGCTTGTGGCCGCGTAGAGGAAGAACACGCCGACCTGCGCCACCAGGACCACGAGGGCAAGCACCACGACCACTTTCAAGACTGTCCGCATGTCAAAAACTCGAATGTCAAGAGTTGATGTCGAAAATACCGAAGAGTCGTTCACATTCGACGTGGATACAGTGTATGGCAACGATGCGCGGCGGGGAAGTCGAGGAGCTGCTGCTGCACCACCGACAACAGATCGAAGACGCGCTATATCTGCTGCACGAGCACTCGCAGGTGTGCTGCGTGTTTATGGTGTGAGAGGAAGTCTCGGAGCGCAAGATCGGGCACGCACCTGCATCTGACGGCATTCCGCAGCTCGACGCCTTCCTGCAGAGTTTCCAGTGCTCTGTGCTCGATCTGCAGCACCACGAGCCGGCATTCTGGCAGCTACGGATTGTCGAGTTTGTCCGCAGCACGCTCGAGGCGCAGGTCGGAACCCAGCTGGTGGTGCGAGAGGATGCGAGCAGCGAAGGCCTCGAGCTCGGCGTCGCACACGCAGCCGACTCGTGGTCCACAGAGGCTCTGGAAGCCCGCCGCCACGCTGCGCTTGAGCTGGTAAGCTCGGCTGCTCAAAGCGTTACATTCATCCAGGCGAAAGAGCAGATTTACAGCGCACTGCACTCGGTGCTGCTGCGACTGTCGGTGCGCTTGGACGACCCGGAGCCGCCCTCGATCGCCACGCACGGGCGGGTGAAGTCACAGCGTACAACGCACTTTCTCGAGCTCTTGTGGCGCGAGCTCAGCGATACCGTTTGCGAAAGCGAGCGGCTCATTGGCGAGGAAGCCCACGTCGAGCCGGAGGATCTGGATGGAGCTCAGAGCTACTCGTTCGAGGCGATCAGCTTCGATGATCTCAACGACGCGTGCGGCTCCGCCTGCAGGTGAGGCCAGCGGCTGTGGGCGAGATAGAACACTGCTGATACTGATACTTGGTGCTGCTCCCATCGATTCGCAGCGACCCGTCGTTCGAAGACATACCAGATATCATGGCGCGACTGCAGCAGCCAGACGCACGAGTCCAGCAAGTCGCTCTCGACGAGCTGCTCAGAGTGCGTCTCCGTACTCTCGTACCAAGATGTCAGCTACCGTGACGTACAGTACAGCTGCTGGGCTGACGCAAGCGTTGGCAGGTTCCGGTCCTGGAGCTTGTTCACTGCGGCGCCAACTTCGCGAGCTTGTGCTCGACAGTCGCCAGGCTGTTCCTCCTCACAGACCCGTCCCGGTCGGACGTGAAGGCCAAGCAACTGGTGTACGACCTCCTTTGCCACGCGGAAGACGCGCTCGTGTTCCGCGACATATACTGGAGCGTGCTCGCGTTTGTGGGTGAGCAGTTCGAGGCAGGGGCGCTGTGCTTCGAGAAAAGGCTCGCGCTCGACTCGCCAGACAAAGCGGTGGTCGCCGCTGTGGACGTGTATCGGCTGCTGCTGCTCGTAATGCGGCGCGTGGTCCACCACTGGCTGCACTTCTCGCCGGAGGAGCTCGCGAAGTTGCTGGTCGCGACGCTGCAGGTACTGGTCATGAGCCCGCCAGGATGCGCAGAGAACGCAGACGCGAAGCTCGTTCGACCCATCAAGGTGGTGGCTCTGCTCGACCCCAGTGCGGCCTGGTTCCGAGCGTGGCTACACAAGGTTCCGGTCAGCGCGCAGTTGTTCGCTGCGCTGGAGGAGAGCGGGTTTGTCGCGGAGCTGCTTCAGCATCTGTCTCGCGTCCGGCCGCTCGAGGTCTCAAGGAGTTCGAGTCTCGTGTCGGACGAAGTCGAGCGTCTAGCGGCGCAGCATGTAAGCGAATGTGTTGGGACCGCGGTGGCAAGGCGGGTCGGGACGGAATCTCATCGATAGCCCAGGCGCTGTGCATCATGTCGTATCTGTCTGAGTTTCGCGATGGCCGGCGCATCTTGAGCTCATGGCAGCGGCGCCCGGCGCACGTCGCGCTGAAGGCGCGCCGAGCGCGCTGGGTTCATCCGGACGAGCTCCGGCTGGAGTGCAAGCCGGACGAGAACGACCGCGTGTACCACCTGGCAAGGCCGCCATCGCTCGACGGCGTACGTTGTTTGTCAATCTCTTGGCAGCTCGCTCGGAACACGGATCGGTAGCTCACGGCCGTGAACTCCCATGTAGGGACTGTCGGAGGACAAAAAAGACGACGTGGAGCGTCTCGGCGACAAGATACTCGACGCTCTCGTCATGTCGATCGTCGCGGTGCGTTTCACACACGAACGGTTCTGTTCGATCAAATTGTCCGCTGATACAACGGCACTCGCTCCGCGTGCGATGTACAGTTGGCTCTATCGAGTCAGCCTTCTCTGCAACGCACCGAAGCTGCAAACACGGCGAGCAAGCGGCCGAGCTGTGCGCTCGCGAGTCTGTCGACGCTGCTTCCGTGCTTGTCCGCGCCTGAGAGCGTCGTTCAAGCCATCTTGCAGGTACCTGCGAACAGAGGTGAACCCCGTTTGAGCAGACAGAGTGCAGCTCACACGCTGTTGTCGCTTGTTCGGGAAGCTCGCGGCGCTGGGCATTGCATCAGAGCTTGACACTGCGGCTCCCCGTCCGGTCTTGAGGACGCGCAACGAGCGGGAGAGTGGAGATCCCTGGTTCCCATTCCGACGACACGTCGGGGCGAAAAATGCACAGGAGCTGATCGAAGACGCGGTCGCTGCGCGGATCCAGAGCGGCGAGCTGGATGCCCTCAACGTGCGACACTGCAGCAGACTGCTTCTCAACCTGGTCCTAGAAGCGTTCAGTTCGAGCTCGCGCTGCCTCGGGATGGCAGCCGAGTTGCGAACTTCAGCAGTTCAGCTTTCTCAGTGGGTGCTGCACGAGATTGCGGACGAGTGCAGCAGCAGCAACAGCCACGAGGGCTCCAGGCGAGAGAGCGAAGACGTAGCTGTGACCTTCTTGTCGAGTCTGGGAAGACTCCTTTGCAGCGAGGGCTGGTATCGACGTATGCAATCCGTGCAGCTTGTCGAAGAGCTGTCCAAGTTGCACGACCTCGGAGCAAGTCACGTCGCGCTCCGGATCCGTGACGCTGCGCTTGAGGTGCTGGTGGCGCTGTCACTGCACCCGTCGGCGGTGCGCGACTCTCGCCGACGCGACCTAACGGAACGGTGTGTCGGAAGTTTGCTGGAGAAGTGGGACTCGAACAGCGGCGACCGCGAGCAAGTCCAGCAGTCCTTCCTGCGCATCCTGTCCGTACCGCGCGCAGCCGACATCTTCTTCGCGAGCACTGCGGTTCAGAGCGTCGTCCAAGACGCGACGTCGCAGCTGCTGTCGAGCTCGTCCTTCACGCTGGCGCTGAACAGCTCTCCCGACGAGTGTCCGTGCGAGGTCCGTCAGCAAATGAACGACCTGACGTTCCTGCGCTGCTGCCTCAGCACGCAGCACGCCGCAGACGCGTTACTGAGTCCGGATATGAGAGCGTACGATACGAACCTGATCCTGCAGTTCATCGTGAACACGCTCGCCGACCACGGGGACTCGTGCCTGTCCACCTGCGACCGCGAAGACCTGTGCACGCTCGCGTGGGAGCTGGCGTTGGCGCTGGTGTCGAGTATACCAGCACTGCTCGCGTGCGCAGACTTGTTCGTGACAAACAGGATTGCTGTCTTGGTGGGCAAAGACGCTCGAAGCATCCGACAGGAAGACTGGAGCGTGTCGCCATGCACTCTGCTTCAGATGCAACTCCAGCACGCGTTCGAGGTGGTCGGCGGTCCAAGCGAAAAGATACAGCGCTGTGAACTGCACGACTTCGATCCGATATCGAGCGGGTGGGGTCCCGCTATCAGCAAGGGCGAGCACCGATCGGGAAACGCTGCGGCTCGTGGAGGCGTCGCGCCGTTCGTGCAAGTATTGTCGGAGAAAATGCTGGCGTCCATCCAGAGCAGCTGCGAGCGAGCAGTCCCGCTCGACTTTGTCATGCTCTCGCAAGCTTCGTGGGAGCTGATCCTGGAGATCGAAGGCCGGGCGTCGCTCTCGAGCCTCGAGCTGACAGAAGTGGTCGGGCGGCTCTTATACGCTCTCGTTATGAGCAAGCGGAGCCGAGTGGATGAACCAACATCGGCGGCCGTGCGTGCCGCTCCAGTGGCTCTGCCGCTGAGCAGCTTTGAAGCGACGCTCCCGTCGGATGCGCAGCGGAGACTCCTGAACCAGTTGTACAAGGGCTACTGCGGCCGCCTCGGCTTGAAAACGTCACCGACTACGCTGCACTGCATCGCCAAGACGTTCGGGCGGTGCACCATCGACACATTCCCGGTCACTGCGCTCATGGTGCTGGACCAGCTCGTCAGCGAGAAGAAGGTGCTGGCGTTTCTCGTGCACTGCTGGTCGAGTCCTGGCTGCGCGTTCCTGTGGCCTTCCACAGCGACCGAACTGGTCGGTGGCGACGACTGCTCGCCACTGCAGCGGGTTGCCAGTGCAGTCGAGTTCGTCTTGGAGCACGAGGATCCCCAGGTACGTCGAAGAGCAGCGGCAGGAGCCAGTCCCAAGCAGCGCTTGTGCTGCGCGAAGGTGACTTTTGCAGCCTCTCACGAACACCCGCGCGTGATGACTGTGGCTCCAGCTTCTACAGTGCATCGATCAGTGCCATTGCAGCGTGTTGGCTCTCGTGCTCCGCTGGCTGAGTCAATGTTTCTGGAACTATTTCGACTGGAACAACATCGTGCTGTACCTGTACCTGACAGCGCTCTACGGAGTCGAGTCCCAGGTGAGCGACGCCGGCGCGTTTCGTAGATGCGACTATGGTGACACCTGACAAACTCCCGATCTGTTTGGTTGGTGCTTGAAGGTGTACGTTGTTGTGGCTGTCGTGAAGCACCTGACGACCCCGTTGAAGGAGCTGAGCAGCAAGTACAACAACGAGAGCGCGGCGCCGTTCATGAACCTCATTGAGCGGCCGATCGCGGGGTTCTGCTTCGGCCAGTGGCGTACGCTGTTCCTTCGCCTGCGCAACGAGTACCACAACGAGGTGGCACAGATGCTACGCTCCGCCCCGGAACCGACCGAAGCGCAGCGTCCGCGTTAGCAGCCGCCAGGCGCAGTACTAGCGGAACCATCGCTGAATCGAGGGCCAACACGGTTGTGAAAACTTCGTACAATGTCGATGTGTCTACTGCCTTACGCATTGCGCATTCGTGCGTGGGGCGTCTTCACCAGACAACGCCTCGGATCTCCACCTCGCAGCTCCCGACACCCTCTGTCGCCACCTGCACGCGGCCGTAGATCTTGCCCGGGTGCTGAAAGCTCAGCGTCAGTGTGAGGATCGCCGCGAGCCCCGGCGCGAGCCTTGCCGCGTCTTTGTTGTAGCTCGCCTCGGCGATTGTGGCGGCGAAGCCAGCGCACGACGCGCTCACGTGCTGGACCCGGAAGCGCTCCTGCCTGAAGCCCACGTTGCGCACGCGCACCGGGAAGAGGTACACTTCGCCCCGTCGGAGGGTACCGAGTGCGATCTGGGGCGGCGAGATCTCCATCGCGAACGGCTGTGTCGTCGGCGACATTGGGACACCCGCGGGGTGGGGAGGAGTCTGTTGCGCCAGTGGTGAAAACGCACCACCGCCAGTGCTCTCGCTGCTGCCTGAGGTAGCTTTCGGCGGAGAGAGGCGCAGCACGGCCAGGCGGGACTCGTGTGGTGGTCGCTCCGAGTAGTGGTCGTAGTGATGATGCCCAGCGGTACCGTCGTCGGTCGCAGGCCGAGCGGCCGGAGGAGCGAGATCAAAGAGATGCGTTCTCGTGTGCGGCCGCTCCGTGTACGCGCCCCCGTTCGCTTCAGGTGGTGGAGAGCGGTACGGAGATCGAGGAGGACTCGGCGGTCGACTCTTCTGGGAGTACGCGGCTGTTCTTGCGAGCGCCGCGAGCTGCTTTGCGTCAAGCAGGTCGACGCCGGAGCCTATCCGCGCGGACTCTCTCTCCGTGAACGCAGACAACGGCGTCTGCGGCCGCAACGGGGACCGGATGCTTGGGATCATCGGCATCATTGGGCTGTCCGGCCCCGTCGTGGTGCTGGTGCGTGGGTTCAGCAATGGCAGCATCGGCACGCGCGTCGTGATGCGGAACTCGGGGCCAATGAGCGTCGCGACACCAAGGTCTGTGAGCACCCAGCAGGGCTTCTTGGTGGCTGTGAACGCCTGTCGCCAGATCTCCGCGCCAGAGTCGAGGTGTGCCGAACTTCTGGACGGCGATGAAGCGAGTGCTTGTGACGCCAAGTACGCGAACGAGCTCGACGACGAGAGCTGCGCGCCGTTGGAAAGCTGCGGTGGCGCGAGGATGGAGCGATGCCGGTTGAGGTTGCCAACCTCTCGCGAGTACTGCTTCTTGAACTCGCTCACCTCCTGCGGGTTGTGGCGCGTGATGAAGTCCTTGCCGCCGACGAACTTGCTCTTGTTCGAGAGCGAGCGGCAGCTGTACGGCTGCAGAATCTTGTAGTCGTCGTAGTCCGGGATCGCGAGGATCAGCAGCGCGTTCTTGTCGTCAAGCACTGTCGATTTGCGCGCCTTGCGAGCGATCTGCTCCGTCACGCTCATCTCGAGTTGCTGCTGCACGGGAGTCGTCCGCCCGGAGCGGGACCCACCGGGTGGCGGTGTGGCGAGCGACCGCGACGAGTTCTCCAAGATCCGCTTTGAGGACGCTGCAAAGGAGCCCGATGGCCGTGCCTTGGAGGGGCTGCGGCTCAGATTGCCGCTCGAACTCGCCATCCCGACGACGGTCTCGAGAATGTTGTCCATCGTTGTCGCCGAGGCGGGTGTCCGCTTCTGCCGGTAGTCGTAGATGCAGGGGTGACTCGATGCAGACTTCAATTCCCAGCGACAGCTCCACCACGCTTCAGGATTCAGATCAGTCGGTTGCGTGGAGCTCAATCCCTTTCACTGGAGCTCCTCGGCCGTGACCATGTGAGCGCCGTTTGTCGAGTATGAGCGGCCGAGCCGATGCACGATAGCAGAAACAGGAATAGCGGTCGCTCTCTTTTCAACCAGCACGAGAATAAACCTTGACAGGGCACTCGTTGGCGCTCTCGGAGCTCTTGTTGGCGCTCTCGGAGCTGTCGGAGTTCTCGGAGCTCTCCGAGCATACGGAGCTCTTGGAATTCTCGTAGCTTGAAGCTATCGGAGACTCGAAGCTCTGGGGGGTTCTCATAGCTCTGTTGGAGATCTCGGAGCTCTCAGGTTCTTGGAGCAGGGAAAGGGAAAATTATATTGATATTTATTTTCGGGTCCCCAGCTGAACAAATAAATTATTGGTAAATATTCAATCTTTTCAATTCAATTTTTTCTGATTATCAGATTCGGTGTTTCATTGCCAGTGCAACCAGTCCGGCATCCCACAAGCTGCGGTTGTACTCCAGGAAGAGCAACGTTTCCAGCGTGCTCGGCTCCATGCGGCGTCGGTACGCAGTGGGGACGAGTCCTGCCCAAGAGAAGAGTCGCTCGACGTCGTTCGATGTGGCTGGAATCCAACGGAGGTCGATGTAGGTAGACGGAGTCGCCGTGGTAGCGCCGTCGTCGAAGAGAATCCGCTCCGCGAACGTCTTCGGCGTGCACGCCACCGCCTCGAAGACCTCTTGTTTCACCTTAAGCTTTGCAAGAGCATCCGTCTCTGCCTGCGTCAGCATGGTCTCCTCGCCATGGAGCACTTTTACGACTCCGCTCTTGAAGTCCTGGGCCTCGACGGTTGTGGCATCAGCAGCGAGATGGCGCGCTGCTGGCGAGAAATCACGAACGATCCCGTCGAAAAGCTTGTGGACGACAAGGAGTGTCGGATCATGGGCCGCGCCGCGATACTCGCGTTGAAGCGTCATGCTCACGCTCTCGAGATTCTGCAGTGCAGCAAAGAGGGTCACAGCCTCCACTTCCTCGCCCGCGGTGGGCATCAACTCGATGTAGCGAGAGTCGGTTCGGTCGAGGCACGGCAGAATCGCGAGGTAGCTCTTGACCATTGCGTGCATTGAGCTCCATCGCGCACGTTTTGAAGCACAGGCGTGGGCGCGTCGCGAGAGCCCACCATCGCTCGCAACTTGATCGCGCCGAGGCGCACCATCAACGCGTGGATCATGTCGAGAAGAGGGGTGTGTGTGATTCCATGATCTTCGTGACTATAAGCTGTAGGCGGTGGCTTGCATATCCGATCATTGGCGCTCTTGTTCTCGCTGCGACAGCAGCATTGACGGCGGCATGGTCGCAGACGTAGAAGCAGAGGTTCTTGGCGTCGAGCGCGTAGACGTCGAAGGCAAAGTCGAACAGCTCGATGAATGCCGCTGCATCCATGCGGGATTCGTCGAAGAATGGCGAGAAGGTGAGCTGGAGCTTTGTAGGAGCTCGCAGCGGGTCTTTATCCAAGAGAACAGCAGTGACGGCGACGTAGTGCGTCCCGGCCTCGGTCCAAGTGTCGAACATCAAGCCGAACAGCTTGCCTTTTAGCACCTCACGGACTCTGCTTTGAACTGCCGCCTCGATTGTGTTGAGATGCTTCTTCAGAGTCTTGATGGATATGGGCGTGAGCGTGGAGTACTTGCGGGTGTGGGCCTTCTCACAGAACCCGAGCTCATGGTGATCCATGATGATCCAGTCTATTCAGCGGTAGACGTTCTGCGCTGCACGATCAAGCAATGGCTGATAGGTGTTCTCAAGTGTGGCCGGGCGCGCGTGCTTTAGCTCGTACTCGTCTCGGTAGATATCTTCATGCTTGCGCTTCAAATGGTTGACGAGGTTGGTGAAGGCTCCTGTTGTGTTGACTTGGAGCGGCTTCTTGCACAGCTGACACTGTTGCTTTCCATCTTCTAGATGCGTGAAGAGCGCTTTACAGAGCTGTTATGGTGTCGGTGCTGTGGTGCCCACGGCGCTGGACCAAGTGTGATTGAGTGGAGGGACATGGACTTGGCGCAGACAGGTGCAACGACATCTTTGATCTAGATTTGGTCAGCGAAAAAAAAATGCAAAAAAGTTGCGGTGCCGAAATAAATTATTTCAATTTATATTTATATTGAAATCTAAATTTAATATATTTTTCCCTATCCCTGTCTTGGACTCTCGGGGTTCTCACAGCTCTTGGGGTTTTCGGAACTCTTGGGGTTCACACAGCTCTCGGAGCTCTCGAATCTCTTTGATCTCTTGAAGCCCTCGGGGTTCTCAGAGCTCTCGAATCTCTCGGATCTCTCGGAGTCTTGGGGTCCTCTGAGCTCTCGGGGCTCTCGGAGCTCTCAGAGCTCTCGGAGCTTTGAGCATTTTTCACTGGAAGGTGACTTGATTGGTTTAAAAAACCTCTTCAAGTATCGATTTCGACGAATCACAGAAAAACACCTCAACTTTGAGGGACATTTTTATTTTAGGAATCCTTCAATACGTCTTTCTTCCCAATTTCCCTATTTTGGCATCGATCAAGCGCTCACGTCAATTGAACAGAAACAGGATCAATTTATGATGCTCCTCATTGACGCATAATAAGGCTTCACATTGACAGAGACACGCTTCGATTAGGGTCGAAGGGGGGCGAGTGGTGCGTTCACACTGGAAAAAAGGATTCGGCTCGGCAGCGAAGGAAAATGGTAGCGAGCGACCGCCGCGTGGCGCGCGCGTGTGCGGAATACGCCTTCCGGAGACCGGTCACTCGAACGCCGTGAATGACGCATTCCTCTCTCTCTCTCTGTCGCTGCTGTGCAGGTTGTGCTCTCGGCGGCGCTGCTGTCGCGCAATGGGAAAGGTGCGCACGTACGCCGCTCCGCGTCACCCCCCGCCCACCTCCGCTCTGTCTAATGCTGATCTTGCGCGACGCCGTGCGGACTCGTAGTGCTGGTGGCGCGCCAGTTTGTGGAGATCACGCGCATCCGACTGGAGGTGCGCGCGCATGTGGGAGGGAAAAAGCGCAGGAAGAAGCGAGAGTGCGTGGCAGTCGGCTCACTGGACGGCGTATTGTGTGGCTGTATATGTGGCTGTGAGCGCGCAGGGGCTGCTGACCGCGTTCCCAAAGCTGCTCTCGAGCGGCTCGCGCGAGCACACGTTCATCGACACGGAGAGCGTGCGCTACGTGTACCAGCCGCTCGAGAGCTTCTTCGTGCTCATCATCACGAACAAGACGAGCAACATCGTGGAGGACCTGCACACGATCCAATTGCTCGCGAAGCTCGTCCCGGACATCTGCGGCTCGCTGAGCGAGTCCTCGGTGCGCGACAAGCAGTTCGAGCTCGTGTTCGGCTTTGACGAGCTGCTCACCGCGGGCGGGCACTCGGAGAACATTAGTCTCCAGCAGATCCGCGTCAACATGGAGATGGAGAGCCACGAAGAGAAGCTGCACAACATGATCCTCGAGAGCAAGCGCGCGGCCGCAAAGGACGACATGAAGCGCAACATGACGCGCATCAAGGAGCAGCAGCGCGAGCGCGCGCGGCTCGAGCGCGCGGGCATGGGCGGAGGCGCCGGCGGGTTTGGTAACCAGACGTCGTTCAGCAGCAGCGGAAGCGGGGGCTTTGGGCAGTCGCCGCGCGGGATCGGCGGGGGCGGCGCGGACAGTTACGCGTCGGCGTCGGGCCCCGTGACGTCGCCCACGTCTGCGTACGGCAGCCGGTCGGAGCCGGAGCCGCTGCGCCCGGTCTCCAAGTCGGCGGGCATGAAGCTTGGCGGCGGTGCCAAGACCGGCAAGTCGTTCCTGGACGCCATGGCGGCCGAGGACGGGCTCAAGGACCTCCCGCCGATGAGCGCGCCGGTGCAGAACGTGCCGACGCCCGAAGTCACTGGTGCGTTTCCATCTTTCGCTCTCTGTGTGCCTCTGCCTATGTGTTGTGAGGCTGGATCGCCAGTGCTCGCGTGTAACTCACGCACTGTTTCACGCGCCTCCCGTTTGGCCCTCGTAGCGACTGTAAGCCACGAACCGATCGGCACTGTGGTGGAGGAGAAGATCACGGTGTCGCTCAACCGCGACGGCTCGATCGAGCAGCTCGAGATCAAGGGCAACCTGTACGTGAACGTGAACGACCCGGAGAGCGGCCGCTGCCGACTGAAGCTGCGCTCGTCTGGCGCCAACGGCATCAGCTTTCAGGTTCGTTGGCGGCGCGTTCGCTTCCTCTGCCACACCACGCACTGCAGAGAGCTCACAAGACACCCCACGCGTTGTGCGTTGTGTGTGTGCTCGACAGACGCACCCGAAGGTGGACAAGAAGCTGTTCGACCAGGAGTCGGTTCTCGGACTGAAGGACGGCTCGAAGCCGTTCCCGTCGACGCGCGTGGCGGTGCTGCGGTGGAGCGTCAAGTCGCAGGACGAGTCGCTCCTGCCGCTCAACCTCACGTGCTGGCCGGACAAGGAGGGCAGCGACAAGCTGAACGTGACGATCGAGTACGAGATGCAGCGCGAGATGGTGCTCGACAACGTCAACATCCTCATCCCGCTCGGCTCGCACGACGCGCCGCTCGTCGCGAGCATCGACGGCGTGTACCAGCACAACTCGGCGGAGGGCA
>SMMQ01002871.1:108400-118658 GCA_008271595.1 [Pythium] brassicae (nom. inval.) | reverse complement strand
GGGGGGGGGGAGCATGTGGCTATGGCTGCAGTGTGCACAGGCGCTGACAAACACAACTCTGCTGGCTTGGTGGCTCTGCTCTCTCTTGACACACAGCAACGGCTCTGGCGCGATGGAGTTCTCGGTCCGCGGCCACGACCTCGACGCGTTCTTCCCGATCCAGGTCTCGTTCTTCTCGCGCAGCGTATACAGCGACGTGGACGTCGAGTCGGTCTTCCGGATCGACGACAACGCGCCCGTCGGCTTTGGCTTCGAGAAGCTGCTCTCGACCGACTCGTACCAGATCGTTTAGAGCCAGCCAGCCAGCCGCTGCCGCCACCGCGACGCGCTGCGGTCGGGACTGCGGTCGATGACGCGTCGCTGCACGCGCTTGTGGTGGTGGTGTGGACGAGCACGGGAAGCCGCAGTGTGAAGTGAGACAGGGGAGAGAGCGAGCGACCGCAGGCGCAGGCTGCGAGAGAGCAATCAACAGGAGGGGAGCGAGGCCGAGGGCGAGCGTGAACGCGTGCGGCGGCGAGCAGCCGGCAGCTTCTCTTACAGTAAGTAGCACGCAGCGCCCCTCGCAGCAAAATATTTGGTGGCATTTTACATACGACGCGCGCTGTTCGTCCTCCTCCTCTTGTGTGTTACTCGGTCGCTCAGTATCGCTCTCGTGTTTAGAGGCCGCCGCCGCGCGGGAACACGTCCGGCTGCGAAGCGCGCAGCAGCGACCGCGCCTCGCCACGGAGGCAGCGCTCCAGCAGCCGCTTGGCCACCGCGCAGCGCTCGAGCGCCTGCAAGTCGCCGCGCGGCTGCTGCGCGCACGCGCGCCACTCGTGCAGTGCCGAGGGGCACAGCGCTGAACTAGTGCACTGCACGTACTCGGCGTAGAGCGCCTCCGGGGTTTTTGGCGCCTCGCTGCCGTCACCATCGGCAGCCGCCTGCTGCTGCTGCTGCGGGTCGCTGGCCGCCTCGAGAGCTCGAAACGCGCCGTCACAGCGCCGCAGCGCTTCGTACTGTGCGCTGTGGCGCTTGTCGTGCTCGAGCGCGTGCTGCGCTTGCTCGCCCAGCGTGCCGTTCAGCAGCAGCTGCAGAGTGAGAGGAGGGTTGGTAAACGAATTGCGACTGAGCAAGCGAGGAAAGAATCTGCTGCGCGCACCTCGTGCAGCCGCATGAGGGGCATGCACTGCGGCAGCCCGTCATTATTGTCCATCTTGCTTCGCACCTCACTTCACACCACTGAGCCAAAATGCTGATTGGTGCACTCCACGTCACTTTTCAAAAAAAGCTGCGACGTGTGCAGACTGGGCCCGACTATGGCAGTTGGTTCCAGTCTACACACTCTCCTCGTCCTCGTCGTCGTCGCCCTCCCCGGCCGCGACAGCGTGCTGCACCGCAGGCTGCTGCTGCTGCTGCATCCCTTGCCGCTGGCTGTTGATGTTCATGTAGTGCTGGCGACGCGAGCGGAACACGCGCCGGTACAAGAACGCGAGCGTGACGAGGATCACCAAGCCGCCCGAGCCGATCACGAGTAGCCCAAACGAGCGCAGCGACGAGGACTGCGCCTCGGACTTCGTCTCCGCGTTCGCATTCGCCGACAACATCTCGTTCTTCGTGACCAGAGTCGGTGATGGCGCGCCCCGCGGCTTCGCGGTGGTCGGGACCGGCGTGCGGGCGTCCTCCTGCTTCCCGCTGTTACTGGCGTTGTCGTCACGAACACCATCGTTGTCGCCACGAACATCGTCGTCGTCTCCAGCACTCTTGTCCGTGTGCTCCACCTCCGAGACAAAGTAGCTGTCGATGTCGTCGTCGTCGTGGAAAGACGACGGCGCCACGCCCGCAGCCACAGCAGCCGACAGCTTCGGCGACGGCGTCATCTTCAACCCTGACGTCTTCGCGTGCGACCTGGAGCCAGATCCAGCGGTGTCGTTCTTCTTGGCAGTCGCGGCGCTGTCAGCAGCAGGCAATGTGACCGACGCAGTCGTGTTCGTCGACTCCTGCGCGTCCTCGATCTCCACCGTAATCACCTGTGCAGACACGCAGCGTCAAGTGGACGCTCACGCTGCTCTCTCTCACACTCTCTCACACATGCACAAAGCAGCATGAAAACGACGAGCACCGTACCGACGAGTACCAGTCGAGCGAGCCCTGGACGCGGTGGCCGTTCCACTCGGCGTCCCACGACGGGTTTGTGCGCGCGTTCACCACGTGGGACTGGGGCGGGATGCGCGGCGATGGCGCTTCGTCCCCGACGCCCTGCGACGCCCAGTCCTGGTCGACAGTCGTCACGGCGCGCACAAACAGCTGCTTGCCGTACGCCGCCTTGAGGTCCACACACGCCACGAAGAGCGACGTCCCGAGCGTGTCCGTGTTCTCCGTGTCTTCCTCGCTCGCTGTGAACGCGAACGCGCGTCTGCAGCCCACGCACGCGGCGACGCCATGTCAGTAAATCCCTCAACACCTGTGACGACAGGCAGCCCGACCCACCACCCACCTGGTCGTTCCAGTCTGAACCGTACTCTTGTGCACGATCGCTGCACGCACCACCCACAGCGAGCTCAGCACACGCGACACCACACATCGCCCTAACGCACAGATTGATCTCGCACGCACCCTCCGCCTTGAAGTCCGCGCTCGTCGACAGCTCCACGTGCGTCTTGTTCACAATGAACGCGCCGAGCACCTCCCACGCCAGCTGGATCTTCGCGACCTCCGACCCGTTCGCGCGCGGCACGCGGCACGTTGTCGAGCTGCACGACGCGACCGCGGCGGTCTCCGCGGCGAACCCGCCGCAGCCCATCGCGGTCAGCTCCTCGGCGCTCTCCACGTACAGACTCGCGGGCCGGAACGCCTCCGGCTCCAGCCCATCCGTCGCAGCTGGCGACCCGGCGCCGACCCAGCGGACGTACGGCTGCACCATCTCGATCATCATGAGCGCCAGCCGCACGTTCTGCGTGACGTGGCCGGCCTTGAAGCCCGGCTGCGCGCGGAAGTAGTCGAGTTCGGCCGCATAGATGTCCTCGACGGCGCCGAGCGTCGTCTCGGTCGGCTGCTTGTCGTTCGACGTCTCGATGAGCATGTTGAACGCACGGTGCGTGAGGTTGTTGTACATGGTCTTCTCCGCCGGGTAGCCGCCGAACGTCGCCGGCTTGCACGGCTGGAAGGGCTTCTGCGCGCCGTCGCGCTCGAACGCGTTCTCCCACGACGCCGCGTACGCCCAGTCCTCCATGCCGCCGGTCACGCCGTACACGACGTCGTTCATCGTGCCCGTCGGGTAGAGCTCGCCGTCCGCGAAGGCGCCGGCGTAGCCCGCGAGCAGCGCCGCAAGCCGCGCCTGCGCGCGGTGGTCCGGGGACTTCTCGCTGCGCTGGCGGTTGTGGCGCAGGTAGTGGTCCGGCGAGCCCCACTCGTACGACACGGCGCGCATGCCGCCGTGGAACGTGATCGCGAGCTGGAAGAGGTGCTCGCGCCAGATCTCGTTCACGACGCGCGACGTCATCGTCGTCATGCACTCGTGCGGCTCGCGCAGGTAGTTGTAGTCGCGGTTCGGGTCCACGCCGAGCTCGCCGCGCACGTTGTGCGCGTAGCCGAACGCGTTCGTCATGGGCGTGAGCACGACGCTGCGCATGTTCACGAGCTCGTGCAGCCAGCGGCGCGTCGCGGCGACTTGCGCGTCGCCGCGCTCGCCGCGCGCGTATGCCGTCGCGCCGTCGGCTAGGAACGCGATGAGCTCGACGGTCGTGGTCGGCCCGACGCGCTCGTCGCCGTGCAGCGCGCCGCTGATGAAAACCTCCGGGCGGCGCGCGTCCGGCAGCGTCGAGTGGTTCGTCAGGTGCACCACAAAGTGCTTGCAGGGCTCGCTCGTCGCCCCGCACGTGAGCTTCTTCGGCGCCGGCAGCGTGTATGTCTCCTGCGCGACCGAGAGGCGCACGACCTCCGGGTACTTGGTCGCCAGCTCCTGCAAATACGACGCCATCTCGTCGTACGACCGGTACTTGAACGGCGTGCGCGCGGCCGCGACCAGCGCGACGAGCGGGAGGAGGACGAGGAAGCGAAGCACTCGCATCTCGAGGGCGTGCGCGTCCAGCCAGCCAGCTCAACAAAGGGCGGTGGGTGTTTGCGTTGTGGGGAGTGTCGTCGTCCTGTACTGGTAATTCTAGGACAAGGACCGAGGCAGTGGGCAGAAATAGGACATTTATTTTAGGGAAAGGATCCAACCATCACGCAGTTTGCGAAAAGTAACAAAATGATGGCGGACGACAGGGCGCTGGAGGCGCTCGCGGCGCAGCTGCAGCTCGGCGACGTCGTGCGATTCAACCGCGGCGAGTACGCGCACGTGGCGCTGTACGCAGGCGACGCGCGGGTCGTGCACTTGTGGTCGCCCGACGCCGGTGGCTTCTGCGTGCGCGTCGACCCGCTGCACGTCGTAGCGCGCGCGCATTTTTTCAGCGACCACCGAACTTCAACCGCCGCGTCGGCGCGTGCGCGCCTCCCGGAGCGCTTCTCGGCGCAGATGGACGCGCGCATGGGCGGACGCGATCCACTCCCGGGCGACGAGGCCGTGCGCCGCGCACTCTCGCGGCTCGGCGCGCAGGACTACGACTGCGTCGCGTACAACTGCGAGCACTTTGTGACGTGGGCACGCTACAACAAAGGCGCGTCGCCGCAGGTGGCGTCGCAGGCGAACCGCATCATCGCTGGCGCGCTGCTCGGCGCCGCGGTCGGTGGTTTCGCGGGCTTCGTCGCTGGTGGCGTGCTCTCGCTCGTTCTGCGTGCAGACGCCCTGGTGGCGTCGGGCGGCGCGTCGGGCGGCTCCGCTGCTGGTGCGTTGAGTGCTGCTGCTCAAGCGGAGGAAGAGCTCGTGGCGCAGGACCAGCGCCGTGTGGACAGCGAAGCAACCGCAGCTGCCAGCGACAGTGAGGAGGAGGAGGAGGAGGAGGAGGCCGCGGACCGCGACAGCGAGGCGGAGCGAGTGGCGGAGCGCGCGCGCCTCTGGGTGGAGATGGACGCGATCCGCCCGGCCGCCGCCTTGCGCGCGCAGAGCGAGGAGCTGGCGGAGCTGTACGAGTGGGTTGGGGAGCGCCGATGCCGCGCGGCGGCAGCGTCGTCCCGCCGGTACTCGGACTCGCGTCACGTGGCGCTGGCTACACGACTCGCCGAAGACGATCTCCTCTGCGGGTGCGTCAGTGTGTGTGTGTATGTTGGGTGACACCCTTGACACGAACCGACAAAAAACTGCTCTCTGGGTGCGCTTGTGTGCTCGCTCCGGGCCGCAGCATCTGCTTCACGGACTTGCAGCGGGTGCGCGCGGTCGCGTTCTCGTGCGACCACTTCACCTGCGGCGTCTGCTTCGACGCGCTGCGGGAGAACGCGGGAGGTCTCAAGAGCTGCCCGTACTGCAGGTGCGACTGGCTCGTCTCACTGGTCCACGGCGCGAGTCCTAAGTCGCGTCCCTCACTCGCTGGCAACTGACGACTGACTGGACCGACAGACTGGACATCGATGCAGTGGACGAGATCCACAAGTCGACCAAGACGCGCGCGAAGGCGTCGCTGCCGTCGGAGGCGTTCTCGTCGTAAGATGCAAGCGACCGAGAGAGAAAGAAAGTGAGTGTGTGTGTGTGAGAGAGAGAAAGAGCAGGAAGGGGCCGCTTCCGCGTGCCCACTGTGTTGTAGTGTGTTAGCGCTAGTCTACAGCGGAGCGCTGGTCCGGAGGGGGCTGCTGTCCCGCGGTGCTGCTGCACTGGCTGGCGTGCAGGAGCCGGGAATGTTTCAATACGTCGCGTCGTGCTTCGCGTCTACTTCTTGGCGTCGGAAGCCGCGGGGGTGGCGTTCGAGTTGTAGACAGAGAGCATGGGTTCCTGGAGGTTGTTGCTCTCGTGGGTCGGTAGGTTGAAGCGCAGGAGGTCGCTCCAGCCCGTGCGCGCCGCCGCGTTCCAGTAGCCGTACGCAAAGTAGGACGCGACGGCGGCGCCGACCCACGCGACGCTGAGCTGGAGCGCGAGGTGGTTGATCTGCGCGATCATGTACCAGTTCGCGAGCATGCAGACCGCGGGGATGTAGGGCACGAGCGGCGCCGAGAAGTAGAGCGGGTCGTTCGCCGACTGCGTGCACTTGAGCGCGAGGAGGAGCGTGGTCGCGGCCACGACCGCGAGGAAGACGAGCGCGAGCGCGAGGCAGGCGTCCGAGTCCTGGTTCACGTACCCCTCCTGGTAGAAGAAGGCCGCGAGCCCGGTCGCGACGAAGAGCGCCGCGGTGCCGCGCGGCGCGAGCCGCGGCGACGACGGCTGGAGGCGCACCATGAGGATTGCGATGTTGGCGACGTTGAACGACATCATGACGCCGAACGTGACAATGTCCCAGAGCGTGATGAACGGCACGACGACAGCGACGACCGTGAAGAAGAGGCCGGTGATGAGCGTGTTGTAGAAGAGCGTGCCGGCGCTGTTGACGCGCGTGAAGACGTGCGGCATGAGCCCGTCACACGCGAGCGCGTAGTTGAGCCGCGGCTGCGCGAGGAAGCCGATGAGCGCGACGACGGGCATCGTGCACGTCTCGCCGGCGCGCACGATGACCCCGGCCCACTTCCAGCCGTGGCCCTCGAAGCCCGCCGGGAAGCTCGAGGCGTCGACGTACGGCACCATGCCCGAGAGCACGAGCGAGCAGAGCGTGCTGAGCACCGTCGTGCCGATCACGACGCTCATGACGGCGATCGGCATGACCTTCTTCGGGTTCTTTGTCTCACCCGAGAGGCAGCACACCTCGTCGAAGCCGACGTAGCCGAAGAACGCCTGCGACGCGCCGGTGATCACGCCCTGGAAGCCGAACGACGTGGACCCGTCCTCCGCGCTCGTCACCTCCTTGGGGACGAACGGCGAGAGGTTGTCGACGTCCATCGCGGCAAAGCCCACGACGATGATGAAGAGGACGACGACGACCTTGATGATCGTCACGGTGTTCACGAACGCCTTGCCGAAGCGCACGCCGAGCAGCAGCACGACCATACTCAGGAACTGCACGAGGCCGCCGAGGATGTTGGCGTACTTGAGGTTGAGCCAGTGAAAGTCCTTCTCCGGGTAGTCGAGGAGGAGCCACTCCTCGACCTTGTCCCCCCAGCTGCGCGCCACGCCGGCGCCGGACACGGCGTACTCAAGCGTGAGCAGCCACGCGGCGATGACCGCCGGCAGCTCGCCGATCGTGTGGTACGCGTACGCGTAGGTGCTGCCGGAGGACGGGATGCGCGTGCTGAGCTCCATGTACGCGAGCGCGTTGAAGCAGCAGACGACGCCGCCGATGAGCCAGCTGAGCACAGCCCCCGGCCCGGCCGTGGAGCTGATGATCGAACCAGCGGTGGAGAAGATCCCCGAGCCGATCGTACCGCCGATGCCGATGCACATGAGGTCGAACAGCGTGAGCGTACGCGGGATGTCCTGCGAGTTTTCCTCCGCATCGATCACGCGCATGGGCTTGGTGCGCCACATGCTCTGGAAGAGCGTCGCCTTGGTCTCCATCGGGTCGGAGCGGGTGCGCGAGGAGAAGGAGCCGCGGTGGCTTGCGTTGGAGCTCGAAGATCGACAAGTGAGATCGTGCATCAATGGGGAAGGTCGAAGGGAAGGTGAGAGCGAGTCGACAGGGGAGACATCGATAGAGAGCGAGACCCGTCAACCAGCAGTTCCTGTCGAGTTGACCACACAGCAGGCGCAGGTGCTTCAGAAATCCTGTGGCAGGGCTCACCACGCAATGGGCAACCTCCCATGGACAGTTCGTCGCGTGCCGACGCCCCGTTCTTGCGATCAATCTGGTGTCACATGCCACCGAAGTCGTCTCTCTCTCTCTCTGGCGAGGCCATCGCAACAGTAAGAAGTTCGAGCAGCTCACTAACCAACCCTTGATCTCAAACGAGAAGCGTCGAGCTTGGGGGCGCCCTCGCATTCGCATTCGCCTGCGTTGACTCCTTGTTGGCACCATCGAACAAGCGCTGCTCCAGCCTGGACCAAGGGGAATTACGACGGATACACTCGCAATGGGATCACCTCATCGCTTCTCCTTCGAGAGGCAGCGCGATGCAAATCTCGCGCGATCCGTTCGGGTGACACGAAAGCTCGCCGACCTCACTGGTCCCGGAGTGTCTGTTACAACTCTAATTTCGTATAATCGTAACGAAACAGAGTTGTTGTAAGAGCTAAAAGCAACTCTAATTTTTGTTATGTTACCCGAACAAAATTACATTTCTTTCATTGCAGTGCTGCTCTCTGACTCCACGAAGCCACTATCTGAACGCATTACCCAAAGTCCCGGTTAAGTACGGTGGGTTGGGTCGCCGCAGCGGCCGCAGTGCTCATTTCAGAATCGGACAGGTGGCGAGCAAGTGCAGTGATGCGCCAAGTGAAGATTACCCCACAAAGATCAATCCGCAGCGCAAGACACGTCGACAACAGCGGTGCAGGCGATGCTTGTGCTTGCGCGTGTGCATGATTTCTTGTCTCACATCTGCTGTGTTTGTTTGACAGGCACCAGCGACTTCGAGTCTGACACCGGCGCGTGGACAAACAGACGGTGCGTGAAGATCACCCCGCGCAAGGTACTCGCAGAAGATTGCGGGATCGATGCGAACGCGGCGAGCGTGGTCGAGTGCTCGGCATACGAGGACGAGGCTCGGCAAGCGAGGACAGGAGTTCAGCAAGCGAGGAGGGACGTTTGGCGAGCGAGGACGAGCGCTCGGCAAGCCAGGACGCGAGCGTGGACGAGCTCGAATGCGAACGACAAGGGCGAGCGAAGCGGTCTCGCGAAGCTGCAAGCACGAACGAATACGACGCTCTCTGTAAGTCCTACGCGGGCTTTCTGGCGCATCTATGTCTGGATCATTCGAGTTGCTCACACGTGTGCTGCTTTGTTTGTAGTTCGAACGCCGCAGAAGCGCAGGCAAGGGGACTGGACGATGCGCGAGAACATCGTGCGTGGACGAGAGTCGGAGGAGGTAGAAGTACCACTCCTGTCGCTGCAGTTGTTCAGCAGCTGGGACGAGCTCGAAAGTGCGCTTGCTGAGTACAGTCAAGCGCACTTTGCCTGGTTCAGGAAGCGGAGTTCGTTGTCAGTGTCTGCTTGGAACAAGCACTCTGAAAAGATGAAGTACGAATGCTTCGATGCCATTTTGGGAGCATGCCAATCCCGCAACTTTAATCTTCTCTGCCATCTCTCAACTTTGTTTGCTCTTTGGTCTCCTCGCGAACACGTCCCTTCGAGAATGGTGTTTGCACAAGTGCAGTTTCGCTGCACACACGAATGTCTTCAAGATCCTCGTGGCAAAGGCGTTCAAAAGCGGGTGGCGGTTTGCTTCACTGGATGTGAAGCTCGACTCACTGCCCAGGCTGTGCCGGTCAGGGACGATGAAGACGTGACGTGGATGGTATCCGTCAAAAGCCAGGTTAGTTTGCCTGGCCGTGCACGCAAGCCGTCGATGATGCCCACACTTCGAGTTGTTGGTGCTTGGTCTCGCAGTTCCCCGTCCATAACCACCGCCTGACTTGCGAGGCTTGGAGCGCGCTCCTCACCAGTGCGACTTTGAGCGACCAGAACATCCTCTCCAAGGTTGAAGCAATGGTGAACGCGGACGCCAGGCTGAGCCGGATCGCCGGGGTCGTCAGCCGCGAGCTGGGGAAGCCTGATGCTCACCCGTAAAGCTGTGAGGTTATTACCTCACAGCTTTGACGCTGCTTTTGTAACAGGACTTCAAGTGACGAGTAAGCAGATCAGGAACTTGGTCGCAGGTCGACTTGGCGCCAGAAGCAGCGAGGCGCGTTTGACATCTCTCCTGGAAGAGTTCGTGGCGCCTGGAAGCAACTACTGTGCAGTCGTCAAGGTCGAGCTCGAGATGGCATGCGCAGTCGTCATGCAGTAGGAGGCTGTAATGGGACTCAGGCCAGTCCTGCTCACGCAAAGCGAAGAGCTGGACGGCACTGATCCCGTTGGCTTGAGGAAGCGCTCTTGAACCAAAGGGTCTCACTTGAGAGTGAGCCGATTGCTGGGCCTGGAGAGTCTTGAGCCGAAAGGCTTGGAGAGGGGAGCGGAGGTGACTTGAGTGGTANGGTAAATTTGCAACTGAGCTTATCGTGCGTGAGTTCCTGTCTTGACATGCGGCGCTACCCGCCACAGCCCTACTAAAACACCCGAAGGGTTCCTAGAAGTTTTACTCTCAGAACCTCGTCGGCGTAAAACCTTGAGCAGCCTGAGGTTCAACCCATAGGATTGACCTTGGAGATCTGCACTTGGACTTGGGCCTC
>SMMQ01002871.1:69807-83428 GCA_008271595.1 [Pythium] brassicae (nom. inval.) | reverse complement strand
CCCCCCCCCCCCCCCCCCCCCCCTCCTCCTCCACCATGATACACCGTTCCCCCCTCTCGTTTGCGTCCCATTGAGCAGCACGCGGAGGCGGGAGGGAGGTCATCGAGAACGAATGAACACGGAAGAGGAGGAGAGGGGGGGTCACCGCAGCAAACGAGCGTGGATGCCATCGAGCGCGCGCAAATAACACGAGGCGTCGATGACGACGCGCCCAACCCGCCCCCGCTAGCGCAACATCAACGCACCGAAAGAAAACGCTGGCGGCACGAAGCGAGCGAGCGTGCGAGCAGCGGGCGAAGGAACGGGCGGCTTGTCTTGGCTCGGGAAGCGCGGAGAATGACTGGTTTCGTGGCCGGACTAGTGATCCCTTGCTTTCTTCACTACTGACTCGGGAGGAAATTTCTGATGGCTTGGCTGGTTTGCCCTGAAGTGGCAATTGTACCACTCGTACTGGCACAGTTCGTTTCCACTTGAAGCGACACCGAAGCCATTTCACCCACCGCCTCTGTTGTGGTTATCAAACGCGTGCGTCGTCGTCTTGAGTCGCTGCTGCTCGTCGCGATGGCGTCCGGCGCGAGTGGCGCCGCCAGCGCGCCGCTAATCCACAGGTGCGTCCAATTGCCCACGCCCACGTAACTCGCCGATTCGACGCGAGCGTAGTCGTAGTAACCTTTGTATACACGTCGTAACCTGCACACAGGTACCTCTTCGGCATCAAGGGCGGTGTGAAGAACAACATTGCGTTCGCCGAGGAGAACGTCGTCGTGTACCCGTGCGGCCACAATGTCGTGGTCCACAATATGGAGTCGAAGGAGCAGCAGTTCATCCACGGCATGGAGAGTGGCAGCACGGGCGGCATCACAGCGCTGGCGGTGCCCGCGAGCAAGCGGTGCGTCGATGCGCCGTATGTGTGTGTGTGTGTGTGGGCGTGTGGCGTCCCACTTGACCTGCTAAATCCACTTGCAACCTCCTTCTCAGGTACGTCGCGGTCGCGGAGAAGGGCGAGAAGGCGGTGATCCACATCCACGACCTCAACACGCTGCGGCGGCGCAAGACGCTGCTGCTGGGCGACAACCTGTCCGACACGTGCGTCTCGGTCGCGTTCTCGGGCGACCACAAGTACTGCGTGGCGCAGGGCGGGGCGCCGGACTGGGTGCTCTCGCTTTGGCTCTGGGAGAAGACGAAGCTCGTCGCGGCCGCGAAGGCGTCGAACCAAGCCGGCGGCGCAGTCAACCAGGCGGACTTCAGCCCGAACGACCCGACGACGCTGTGCGTCAGCGGCAACGGCGTCCTCAAGTTCTTCCGGTTCGTGGACGGCCAGCTGCGCCTCCAGGCGACGCCGCTGAAGCGCGAGCCGGCGAACTTTCTCTGCCACGCGTGGGTCAACGACGAGCGCGTCGTGGCGGCCGCCGACTCGGGCGAGCTCTGGCTCTTCGAGCAGATGGAGTTCCGGCAGATCCTGTCGTCGTCGCCGTCGGATGGGAACTTTGTCAGCGCGATCCTCGGCTACTCGAAGGGCTTTGTGTGCGGCGGCTCGGGCGGCATCGTGCGGATCTACGACCGGAGCGACGACGGCCGCGAGTACTACAAGAAGGCCAAGTCCTTCAGCGTCGAGGGCAACGCGAGCACGATCAAGGACATCGCGATCAGCCCGACGGAGGACTCGCTCGTGTGCTCGATGGAGAACAACCAGTTGTACGTGCTCACGCTCTCGAGCACGGACATCTTGAAGGAGGACGCGATGAACTTCGAGCTGCTCGCGACGTCGTTCCACAGCCCCGGCGCTTCCGGGGCCCACATCACGGGCCTCGACACGTGCATCCGCAAGCCGCTCGTCGCGACGTGCGGCCTCGACAAGTCTGTGCGCATCTGGAACTACCTCGACCGGACCACGGACATTATGAAGGTCTTCAAGGAGGACGCGCACGCGGTCGCGTTCCACCCGTCCGGGCTCCACGTCGTCGTTGGCTTCAGTGACAAGCTCAAGATGCTCAACATCCTCATGGACGACATCCGAGCGTTCCGCGAGTTCGCGATCAAGGCGTGCAAGGAGGTCCGGTTCAGCCACGGCGGGCAGTTCTTCGCCGCGGCGAACAACAACGTCGTACAGGTGTACAGCACGTACACGGGGGACCTCGTCGCCGTGCTCCGTGGCCACTCGAACCGCGTGACTGCCATCGCGTGGAAGCAGGACGACCGCAAGCTGCTCACGTGCGGCGCCGACGGCTCGGTCCTGATCTGGAACCTGCGGACCGCGACCAAGGTCGGCGACGGCCACTCGCAGGCGCGGTGCACCTACACGGACGCGATTCTGTCGTACGACGCGGACGTCGTCTACGCCACGGGCACGGACGGGCTCTTGAAGGAGATCGACGTCGTCTCGGGCGCCGCGAGGGCCGAGCACTGGGCGGGCGTGGCGCTCGGGCCGCTCGCGCTCGCGGCCTCGCAGCAGATGCTCTACGTCGGGACGGCCGAGCCGAACAAGCCTGGTTCAGTGCGAGTGTACCGGCTGCCGCTCGAGAGAGACGCGGCCAAGACAGCAGCGGCCGCGGCGTCGGCGGGTGGAACGCCAGCGCCGTCTCCGTCTCTGAGTGGCGTTAACGCGGCAGGCGGCGGCCCGACCGTCGCAACTTCCCCGCAGTCGTTCACCGAGTTCCAGTGCCACGACCTCCCCGTGACGCGTCTCCGGCTGTCGTTCGACAACCAGTTCCTGTTCTCGACCGGCGAGGACGGGTCGCTGTGTATCTTCGAGACGCGCGACGTCGTCGGCAAGGGATCGGCGAGCCGGGGCGGCGCCTCAAGCGCGATGATGAGCAGCGTCGGCGCGACCAAGGAGCCCCGCGGAGGGAGTGATGGCGGCAGCAGCAGCAGCGCGAACGGGGCCGGCGGGCTCCCGTTCGCCGAGGAGATCCTCGTGACCAAGTCGGACCTGGAGGAGAAACACCGGCTCATGAACGAGCTCAAAACGAAAGTGGACGAGCTCACGCTACACAACGAGTACCAGCTGCGGCTCAAGGACATGAACTACAAGGAGAAGATCAAGGAGGTGTCGGACAAGTTCTCGGCCGAGCTGACGCAGGACCGGCAGCGGTGCGCGGACCTGCAGCAGGACAAGCTCGAGATGGAGCGCGAGTACGAGACGAAGCTGCGCGAGCTGAGCGGGCAGCAGAAGCGCGAGTTCCAGGAGCTCACGGACACGTACGAGAGCAAGATTGAGGCTGAGAAGGAGCGGTTCGCGGCGCTCGAGCAGGCGCGCGGCGAGCAGAACACGCGGTTCGAAGAGGAGAACCATGTGCTAGTCGAGCGCCACACGGCCGTGCTGTCCGAGATGACGGTCGCGTACGACCAGCAGGTGCACGCCGAGCAGGCGCTGCAGGCGCAGTGCGCGGCGGCGAAGGACGCGCTCGTGGCGGCGCACGCGGCGCTCACGGCGCAGCTCGAGGAGGACGCGGAGCTCGAGGTCGAGGAGCTCAAGCTCCGGTCCGAGCGCAAGCTGCAGGCCGAGCGCGAGGCGACGCTGCGGCTTAAGGGCGAGAACGGGATCATGAAGAAGAAGTTCGCGGCGCTGCAGAAGGACATTGAGGAGCAGCGCGAGGAGATCCGGTCACTCGAGGAGAAGGGCAAGGAGCTCGCAGAGACGAGCCGGGGGCTCGAGAAGGACATCCAGGGCCACCGGAAGGAGATCCGCGAGCGCGAGGAGACGATCCAGGACAAGGAGAAGCGCATCTACGACCTGAAGAAGAAGAACCAGGAGCTCGAGAAGTTCAAGTTCGTGCTCGACTACAAGATCAAGGAGCTCAAGCGCCAGATCGAGCCGCGCGAGCTCGAGATCGCCGCCATGCGCGCGCAGATCGAGGCCATGGACGCTGAGCTCGAGCAGTACCACAAGAGCAACGCGGCGCTGGACCTCATGATCGGCGAGCTGCGCCTCAAGATGGACGGCATGCAGACTGAGATCAACGCGCAGGTCGGAGACGTGGCCATGGGCCAGCTCCTGGCCAAGCAGGTGCAGACCGACCTTGTCGGCTGCGCGCAGCTGCTCGCGGACCGCAAGGCGCTCAAGGCCGCGGTCATGGCGCTCAACCGCAAGTACGAGGACGGCGTCGAGGCGGACGCGAAGGAGCCGACGTCCCAGGCCGAGTACAACCGCCAGCGCGAGTACCTGGAGAAAGAGGTCGAGGCGCTCAAGCGCAAGATCCTCAAGGGCATGGCGCTCAACGAGAGCGAGCTGCACCGCCTGCAGCGCGAGAACGCGGTGCTCACTACGCAGGTGAACGAGCTCCGGCGCGAGTTCCACGCCGCCAAGCTGCAGACCCACGAGATCCGCGACGCGAAGCAGAAGCACCAGCTCGCGGTCGCTGCTGTCGGCAGCGGCCGGAAGGGCAAAGACAAAGGCGCGACTGCGGCGACTGCGACTGCGGCGGCGGCTGCGCTCGGTGCCGGCGGCGACGTGCTCGAGAAGCTGCGCGAGGCCGAGTTCCAGCGCGAACTCATCCTGCAGCTCAAGGAGCGGCTCACGAGCCTGCAGAAAGCCATGGGCGGCGGCCTCCACTTCACGCTGACAGCGTCGCCGCACGCGGCGCGGAAGCCGCTGCCGCCGTCCTCCCAGCGCCTGCCGCCTGTAACGTGATAATGCGCCGCCGCTACTGTGTGTCCGTCCGTGTGCCTTGTCGTGCGAGCGAGTGGGTGAGTGAGCGTGGGTGACGTGTTCAGTGTGCTCACGACGGGCGGCCAGTCGACGCCGCGCTGCGCTTCGTGCGCGTGTACATCGTCGCGCTCTGCCGCACCATCCGCGTCTGTGAGAGCGCCACGGGTGATACGGGAGAGCATCGTCAGTAAGAGAAACGCCCTCCTCCCTCTCCCTCGCACACTGGATGCTGATGAGCAGCACGCGCCAACACATTCGCGAGAGCAAGCGAACGTACGTATTGCTGGAGGTGCTGCGTGAGGTTGATGCGGTCGGGGATGTGTACGTACAGGATGGTTCGTCCCATGACGAACACCTCGTCCATGCGGACCATCGCGCCCTGCAGGCTCCAGAGCCGCACTTAGCTGTCGAGCATGCGCACAGTCGACACCCCACATCGCCACTCGCGCTTCGTACATTCGGCTTCGTTTCGCACGCGTCGACCATCGTGAAGCTGCGTCCGCGTGAGTCAGCCAATGCGTTCTATCAGTGTGGAATCCCTCAACACACACATGTGGACAAGTGAAACGCAGAGACGCATTGAGAAAACGCACTCCATGTCATGCACGACCTCGGCCACGACGCCCTCGACTGTCGCGTCGTTCTTGAGGTCCACGCGCACGCGCAGCCCCACGAGGCTCTTGAGCAGCAGGAGCAGCGAGCGCGGCGCACGCTGCTTGCGCTTGCGTGGAGTGTTATTAGCAGCGTCAGCAGCAGCAGCCGGCGCTGCCGTTGCGGGTGGCGGTCGCTGCTGCTGCTGATGCGGAGCACGCCCACGAGCGTCCATGTGCAATGCTGAAGTCGCGTTGAAGGCCAAGTCGTACTTTGCTGAGCGATTCTTGTGGTTTTTGTGCAAATCGCACCTATCTCATCCTTCCCGGTAGTCCTCGCCCGCTTTCAACCAGTCCCCTCGTTCAACCCCTCACTTTTTCAAGCTCAAGCTCCAGCGCAAAGCTCTCGAGGAAGCCCCAAGCAGCCTCCTCTGAGTGCCTCGCGCGTGCGAACCCCAAGGAAGCGAAGCGAACCGAACCGTGCGAGCGTGTGCGCTGCGATGGAGAGCGTGAGCGCCAAGATGCAGGACGTGCAGCTGGAGGACGCGGCGGCCGCCGGCGCCAAAAAGTTTGCGCGCCGCGACCACCTCATCGAGATCGAGAAGCGCGTGGCGCAGCAGTGGGCGGACGCCAAGCTCTTCGAGTCCGAGCCGGACCCGAGCAAGCCCAAGTACATGGTCACGTTCCCGTACCCGTACATGAACGGCTTTTTGCACGTCGGGCACCTCTTCACGATCACCAAGGTCGAGTTCGCGTCGCGGTACCACCGCCTGAAGGGCGAGAACGTCGTCTTCCCGTTCGGCTTCCACTGCACGGGCATGCCGATCCAGTCGGCGGCCAACAAGCTCAAGTTCGAGCTCGCGACGTTCGGCAACCCGCCGGACTTTGCTATCGGCGAGGTCAAGGCGCCGGTCGTGACTGGTGCGTGATGGGAATGGGGAACGGTGGCTGCTGTCTGTCCTGTGCGCTTGTGACGCGTGGCTGACACTCGTGTGTCGTGTCGTGTCGTGTCGTGTCCTCGCGCGCCCGTCTCTCTCTCTCTCTCTTGCACCCAACAGAAAAGAAGATCGAGGGCTCGGAGAACAAGGCGAAGGGCAAGAAGTCGAAGGCGGCCGCCAAGACGGGCGGCGTCGTGCGCCAGTACGACATCATGAAGCTCTCGAACATCCCGGCAGAGGAGATCGGGAGCTTCACGGAGCCGCTGCACTGGCTCCAGTACTTCTCGCCGCGCGCGATCGACGACCTCAAGCGCGTGGGCATGAACATCGACTGGCGCCGCTCGTTCATCACGACGGACGTGAACCCGTTCTACGACGCGTTCATCCGCTGGCAGCTCAACATGCTCAAGGAGCGCGGGCGCGTGAGCCGCGGCAAGCGCCCGAACATCTACTCGACGCTCGACAAGCAGAACTGCGCGGACCACGACCGCGCGTCCGGCGAGGGCGTCGGCCCGCAGGAGTACACGCTCGTGAAGCTGCGCGTGCAGGAGCCGTTCCCGGCGCCGCTTGCTTCGCTCGCGGGCAAGAACGTGTTCCTGGCGGCCGCGACGCTGCGTCCGGAGACGATGCCCGGCCAGACGAACTGCTTCGTGCTGCCGGACGGCGACTACGGCGCGTTCCTGATGAACGACCACGACGACGTGTTCATCATGAGCCGCCGCGCCGCGAAGAACCTCGCGCACCAAGAGTACTCGCGCCGGTGGGGCGAGGAGGAGTGTCTGCTCGAGCTCAAGGGCTGGGATCTGCTCGGGCTGCCGCTGCGCGCGCCCGTGACGGCGTACGAGACTGTGTACACGCTGCCGCTGCTCACGATCTCGATGGGCAAGGGCACGGGCGTGGTCACGAGCGTGCCGTCCGACTCGCCGGACGACTACGCGGCGGTGCGCGACCTCAAGCAGAAGCCCGCGCTGCGCGAGAAGTACCGCATCGCGGACCACATGGTGCTGCCGTTCGAGAACATCCCAATCATCGCGATCCCGGGCTTTGGCGACCAAGCCGCCGTGAAGGTCTGCGACGACCTCAAGATAGTGTCGCAGAACGACAAGGAGAAGCTCGCGAAGGCCAAGGAGATGGTGTACCTCAAGGGCTTTTATGAGGGCGTGATGCTGATTGGCGCGCAGAAGGGCATGAAGGTCTGCGACGCGAAGGAGCTCGCGCGCCAGGACCTGTTCGCTGCGGGCGACGCGATCCCGTACTGGGAGCCCGAGTCGCTCGTGATGTCGCGCAGCGGCGACGAGTGCGTCGTGGCGCACCTGGACCAGTGGTACCTCACGTACGGCGCTGAGGACTGGAAGGAGCGCGTGCTGCAGCACGTGCGCGAGTCCGCGACGTTCAACGCGTACAACCCAATCGCGCTCGGCGAGTACAAGGCGACGCTCGGGTGGCTCAAGGAGTGGGCGCCGTGCCGCCAGGCGGGGCTCGGCACGAAGCTGCCGTGGGACCCGGAGTTCGTCGTCGAGTCGCTCTCGGACTCGACGATCTACATGGCGTACTACACGATCGCGCACCACCTGCAGGCAAACCTGGACGGCTCGCAGCTCGGGCCGCACGGCATTACGCCGGAGCAGCTGACGAAGGACGTATTTGACTACATCTTCCTGCGCCACGCGCCGCCGGCGGACTCGGCGATCCCGCTCGCGGTGCTGCAGCAGCTGCGCGCCGAGTTCGAGTACTGGTACCCGGTCGACGTGCGCGCGTCGGGCAAGGACCTGATCCGGAACCACCTCACGATGAGCCTGTACAACCACGCGGAGATCTGGCGCGACGACCCGTCCAAGTGGCCGCGCAGCTTCTTCACGAACGGCCACGTGCTCGTGGACGGCAAGAAGATGTCCAAGTCGATGGGCAACTTCCTCACGGTGCGCGACTGCGCGGATGAGTTTGGCGCCGACGCGACGCGCTTCGCGTGCGCGGACGCCGGCGACGGCATGGACGACGCGAACTTTGCGCTTGACACGTGCAACATGGCGATCCTGCGCCTCACGACGGAGGAAGAGTGGGTGAAGAAGACGCTCGAGGAGGCCGCGGCGCTGCGCGCGGGCCCACTCAACTTTAACGACCAGGTCTTCATGCACCAGATGAGCCACTTGATCGGCGAGACAGCCAAGTTCTACGACGTGCTCCAGTGGCGTGAGGGGCTCCACGTTGGGTTCTTTGAGTTCCAGATCGCGCGCGACACGTATCGCGACATCTGCGTGCGCAGCAACGTGGCGATGCACCGCGACGTGATCGCGCGCTTCATGGAGGCGCAGACCGTGATGCTCTCGCCGATCACGCCGCACTACTGTGAGCACATTTGGGCGCTGCTGGGCAAGCCGGGCTTCGTGTCGGCCGCGCGCTGGCCGGAGGTCTTTGACGTGGACTTTGCACTGCTGCGCGCCGGCGACTTCCTCAACAAGACTGTGCGCTCGTTCCGCGAGGCGCTGGCGAAAGCGAGCAGCGGACCGGCGAGCAAGAAGGGCGGCAAGACGGCGGCGCCCGCAGCGGCGGCCCCGGCTGCGAAGCCCACGCACGCGCACGTGTACCTGTCGTCCGAGTTCCCCGAGTGGCAGCAGAAGGTGCTGATCTTTATGAGCTCGGTGTTCGACGCGGCGACGAAGGAGTTCCCGGCGGACTTTATGAAGCGCCTGAAGGACGAGCTCGCGGCGGACGAGAGCCTCAAGAAGCTCACGAAGAACGTGATGCAGTTCGCGGCGTTCGTCAAGGCGGAGGCGGCGATCCGGGGCCACGAGGCGCTGGAGCTCCGGTGCGTTGACGAGTGTGTGTGTGTCGCTCTCTATCATGTGTGGTGTTGGACTGACGAGTGCCCCCCTTCCACACACACACACACAGCATGCCGTTCAGCCAGAAGGACGTGCTGAGCTCGAACAAGGCGTATCTTGTCGGCTCGCTCGAGCTGGAAGACATCCAGGCAAGTGGCCTGCGTTTGTCTGTTGGGCTTGCCTGTTGGGGGGGGGTGGGGGGTGGGGAGGGCTCTCTAACGCCTAGTGGCTTGGACTTGCGGTTGTTTGCGTGTGTGTGGGTGGCGGCTGCAGTTCTTCGACACGACGGACGAGATCCCGAACGTGGACCCCAAGAAGCTTGAGGTCGCGTCGCCGGGCAAGCCCGCGATCTTCCTCTTTGCGCACGAGTGAAAGGAAGCGAGCGAGCGAGGATGAGCGCGTGGCGTTGCATGCAGAGAGAGAGCGACAGGAGAAGAGAGAGAGAGAGAGAGAGAGAGAGCGGAAGCGACGAATGCATCGCCTCCATCCTTCTCATCTTCACGCTCGTGGTCGCCCCTCCCCTCGTCCCCCCCACCCTCACACGCAGTCGAGATGGCTCCAAGTGTACATCCATTTATGTGCCGCGTGCCGCACCCACGCGACTGCCCACTCGGCCCCGCCGCGCTCTTCATCTCTTCGTCTCTGCTGTCCCTCCCTGTCCTGACATCGTCGCCCCACTCGCCTGCTCACAGCCCGAGGCTGAAGATCTCTTCCTCCGAGTACACAAGCGCCGCTTTCTTCACGGGCGCGGAGCTCGGAGCTGCGCGCTTCGCAGGCTCCTCTTCTGCTGCCTTCGACGGCGTAGCGGACTCCGCTGCTGCTGCTGCTGCCACCATCACCACTGGCTCGGTCACTGGCGTCTCGGCAACGACAGCGACCGAGTCGGGTTTCAGCGCCGCGGGCTCCTCCATGATGGCTTCTTCGGGGCAGTTGAGGTCCACGGCGCCGCCCACTTTCTCCTCCACGGGCTGCACGACGGGCAGCTGCGCGAGCGCCTGCATCGCGTCGACGCCGCCCGGTGGGAAGCCGAGCACGAGCGCCGCCGCCTCGCCCTCGGCCCCCGCGAGCTTGACGTCGACGCCGAGCGCGCCACTGGCCATGGCGGAGGACGCCAGCAGCGTGGCGCTCGCCGCCGCCTCGGCTTCTGCGGTAATCGCCTCGAGGTCGCGCATGGGCGCCATGGGCGGGTCGAGCCGGTGGCGCGAGCAGAAGCGCGCGAACCAGCCGGGCGAGGCCTTGAAGGTGGCCATGGCCTCGTAGTTCTTGGCGAGCAGGATGGCCTGCTGGCGCACGGCGGTCTGCGTGAGCGGGATGAGCTGGTACGCCTGCGTCTCGCGCATGCGGCAGATCCACTCGTACAGCTCCTGCTCGAAGAGCGCGTTGCGCCGGAAGCCGCCGCGCTTGCGCTTGTCGCGGTTGTGCTCGTTGCCAAGGATGTACCGGTCGCGGATCGTGTCCTTGATCTGCTTGAGCTTGCGGATCGCGCCTTCCGACACGCCGTACTGCTTCGCGAGGTCCACGTTCTTCACCTTGGGCTCGCGCGCCATCACGTCCAGGATCTCCATGCGCTCCTGGTCGTTCAGCCGCCTCCCGGCGCCGCGTCTGCCCATGCCGCCTTCAAGTGCTCCTTCGTGCGCCGGCCGCTCTTTTCCAGCGCCCGCGGGAAATGGCTGAAAAAAGCCTCGTGGAAACCGATAGTGAAAAAACCCAGAAAAATCGACACCAATTTCTCATAAGTACGACTGGCTCCTAGAAAACTCGAATACAAGACCGATCTGGTGGCCGAAGCCAAAGTGCACGCACACGAGCACGATGGAGCGCGACTCTGCGCGCCTCAAGATGCGCGCCGAGCGGGCGAACGGCGCGTTTTCGTCGGCCGCCTCCGCGCCCACGTCTGCAGCATCCGCCGCGCTGCTCAGCGCACGCAGTGCGGGTCATGGGGCTCCGCCACCGCCGCCGCCACCGCCGCCACCACCACCGTCCTCGTCTCGCGCTCGCTCGACCGTCGCCCGCACCAACAGCCTCCCGCCGTCGCCGTCCGCGTTCTCGTCGCTGACGTCGTCGACGACGTCGCAGTCGGTCTCGAAGCCGCCAACCCCGCCGTCGATGGCGTCGTCCGTCGCGTCGACGGCGTCAGCGGCGGCCGTGTCGCTCGCGTCGCGGCGCAGTGCGAGCAGCAATAGCAGCAACAGCAGCGCGCGCACGACGCGAGAGGTCGACGTGCTGATCGACAAGCTGCTCGTGAAGCTGCACGGCGCGCCGCACCCGCTCACCACCAGACGCGTCGTCGCCCGCATCAACGACGCGCCGGCGGAGATCACGCTCGACTCGGTGCGGTCGCTGGTGTTGATCGACTAGATGGGTGTGCGCAAGTGGCGGTGATTTCACTCTGCTGTTCATGCTGCTGTTCATGCTGCTGCCGCTGCTGTGTGTGTGTGCGCACAGCTGGCGATCCTGGAGCGCATGAAGCGCAAGATCGTGGCGGACGCGCCGCTCTACTACGACAAGCCGGACCAGACGATCGGCCGCCTGCACGAGATCTACTCGCGCTTCGTCAAGATCAGGAACCTGAACAAGAAGACGTGCGTGTCGCTAGGTGCCTCTGGGCTCAGGGTAGTGCGGCGAGGCTGGTGGTGGCTCTGACGCAGCTGTTGACTCTGTAGTGAGGCGCTGCTCCTGCTCTACGGCCTCATGGACTCTGTCCCGCCGCAGCCGCACGCCCGGGAGCCGTTGGGAGCTCCGCGCGCCGAGTTCTCGAGCCAGAGCCGAGACGCCGCGTATGGAGCCCCAAGCGCGACGGAGTCTCCCATCTCGCGCACCTCCGACACGGTCCCAGCGCCCCCCGATCGGTGCCCGCCACCACAGCAGAAGCTGCCGATGCGAACAGAGTTGGACTCGCTCGAGAGCTCGTTCAAAGTCGTGATGGGCATCGCCGCGGCGGCCGCGCCTCCGACAGCGACGAGCAGGGCGACAGTGACCGGGGCCGCTGCTCGCGCGACGAGCGCTGGGAGCAGCCCGTTCGGCGGGGCGACGTCGTTCGATGTGCCAGAGGAGGTGCTGCTGCGCGACGTGCTCTACGCACTCCAGGCGATCGACTCGCGGTATCTCTACTTTGACGCCGCGGCGGACCGCTTTCAGATCACGCGCAGTGTCGGCGTCCCAACGCGTACGTCCCCGCCGTCCTGGCGACTTCCGTCCCACGCGCAGGGCTCCTTCTCTCTCTCTCTCTCTCTATTGAGGACGCCTGTCAGACGACTGAGCCGGTACCTTGTGTGTGACATACTGTGCAAGCAGCGATGCGGGAGCTGATCCACAAGCTGTGCGAGCTCGGGTGGTTCTACCGCAAGATCTCCGGCTTCCTCAAGCACCACCGCGAGGAGCTGTCGTTCGGAGTGGTGCGCACGACGCCCCGGCTCGTTGCCCTTGGGCGAATCTACTGTGTGTGTCGCTGCTGAGTGTGCGCACTGGCGTTGCGTGTGTTCCTCTCTCCTGTCAACAGGTTGGGCAGAGCTTTTGCCACGTGCTCAACATCGAGCTCTCCGACTACTTCCGGCTCATCGCAGTGCTGGCATCGCAAGTGGACGAAGACGCGGAGACGAAGCAGCCGCACGAGCGGGCGTTCAGTGAACTGACGCTGCGCAAGCTGCTGGTGTGGACGCAAGACCCACTCGACAAGACGCGGCTCATGGCGCGGCTCATCGACAGGTGGGTTCCTTGCGCGACTTGGCTGCCAGCTAAGTGCCTTGATTACCCGTACTGGGGATTGCTCACACGAGAGCGGCTGCTCGTGCGGCTGCGGCAGCGTGGAGGGGCTTCGAGGCGGCGCGCTCGCGTCGGGCGTCCACTCGCACATCCTGCACGGCGACCCGGCGGTGTCTCGGTACGTCCAGAGCGTGATGAAGCGAGTCGCGGCGCCGATCTTCCGCATGATCCGGCGCTGGGTGTTCGAGGGTGAGCTCGAGGACACACATGTACGGTCGCTGGCTGCTGCGACCACCGTGTGCATCGTTCACCCTTGATGTGGCGTGCTAACAGGCACTGCTTGGTCACGTTCGGGTGGCAGGGCGAGTTCTTTGTCGTGGCCGACCCCAACACCCCGGACGACCAGCTGTGGGCGCACAAGTACCGCTTGAACGTCAAGATGCTGCCGACCTTCATCTCCCAGTACGTCCGGGGGGAGGTCGACTTTCATTGTGGAGGACTGGTATGTGGGTGGCACTTGACGGGATACTGTGAGGGAGGTTTTGACGTACAACGACGGTGTTGTCAGAGACTTGGCGAAGAAGATCCTGGTGATCGGGAAGAGCATCAACTTCATCCGCCAGTGCTGCGGGAACACGGACGTGCGTACGACCTGACGACGGGTAGCTAGCGCCTTCCCTCCTGTGGCCTCCTGTGCGATGCTGACCGCTGGTTGGGGTGGGGGCTCTGTCGCTCGCGACTGCAGTGGGTAATGAACGCTGGAGACGACGTCATGAGCGCGGCTGTGGAAGAGGACGACGACGGCGTGCACTTTGCGGAGCTCGTGAACTTGGAAGTGATGATCGAGAAGGTGCTGGCGTCGACGAACGAGTACCTGATCCGGAGGCTGAACGAGAAGTATCACTTGCTCGACCACTGCCG
>SMMQ01002871.1:12606-68898 GCA_008271595.1 [Pythium] brassicae (nom. inval.) | reverse complement strand
GGGGTCCCCCCCCCCCCGCCTCACCCTCGCGCGCACCTCCGACAGGTGCTCGAGACTTCGTGGCACAAGCTGGTGAAGGATCTGAAGGCTGCGAAGGATCTGGACGAGCTCATCGACAGCCACGAAGAGTACATCGCGGCGATCAAGAAGAACGTGCGTGGAGATTTCGACTGGAGGTTCAGTAGGGGCAGCAACGAGCGCGTCGCTTCTCATCTCGGTCCGTGGCACTGACGGCTTGGCACTGACTACGCCGTGTGTATCTGTGTGTTTATGTGTGTTGTGCAGGGGTTCATGTCGAAAGACTCGCGCGCGCTGCTGGACCAGCTGAAGGCGACCTTCGACACGATCATCGCGTTTGCCAAGGCGCAAGAGAGCTTGTACACGACGGCGCAGCGCGAGGTGCAGGAAGCCAAGCTGCGACAGCAGACGATCGAGCGGCGGACGCTGGAGGTGCGTGGCTGCGGCTGTCGGGCTGGGATATGACTGGCTGCTCGTAAGCCAGGGGACGGTGCTGAGAACGTTGTCGGGTGTTCGTGCGCACAGGGCTCCTGGGGGACGTCAGAGAGCGAAGCGTTCGCGCAGCAGCGCCGCAGTGGAGCGTTCGGTCCGGACTCGCGGATCGTGCGCCACATCAACGAGATTGCGAGCAAGTACACGGCGCAGCTGACCGCTCTTCTGGACATGGTCCGAGCACGAGCCGAAGGGTGCGTGGCGCTTGCTGTGAACTCCATAGTACGGACGACAAATGTGGCTAGTGTGCATCGCTGACGGCAGCTTGTCTGGTCGTGCGCGACAGCGGCTCGCAGGAGCTGTCGTTCCTCATCTCCCAGTTCGACTTTAACGAGTTCTACCGCAACAAGAGCGCACCGCCGTTCGGAGACGAGTGAAGCGAACAGCGCGGTAGTTGTTCTCTGGACGCGGGAGCTCACTGCTGCGAACAAGAGCAACAAGAAGAACAAGAACGCTCTCATGCCCTGCTACGTGGTGTTCGCCACGGCTACGTGGTCTCTTGTGGCTCGAGGAGGTCGCGGAGAAAGTAGCAGAGCAAGTTGTCGGCGATGTTGACACCGCTCGTGACTGTAAACAGGTTCTTGAGGCTGCGCACCGTGTCCAGCGCGCACTGCAGCGGGATCGGGTTCCCGAAGGCGTCCCGCACGGGCGACGTCGGGTCCTGCGTGTCCGCATCCCACGCGCTGTCGTCGCTCTGCTCGCTGAGGCTCGGACTCGCGCGGCTGGGACAGAGCAACCGCTGCACCCGCGCGAGGATATGCTTGAACGCGCTCTCGAACGCGCCGCGGTCGAGGACGAGCGACTCGTCGTCCTCCAACTGCGTCCGGAGGTGGCTCAGGCTCGAACGCACGCTGCCCACCTCCGCTTCGTCCAGTCCGGTCTTGGAGCTCAGCAGCGGCGCGCGCAAGAAGCCCTCGACCCTGCGCGTCGCCGCGTCCACGCAACTGTCGGCGCACTGGATGTCGATCCGAGTCGTTCCGAGCGTGAAGTACAGCGTGAGTGTCGCTGCTGCGCCCCCTGCATGGACCAGTCCTGAGAGCGCAGCGCCGCTGACCTCGACAACTGAGAGCGCAGGCGTGAGGTCGCGCCCCCAGTGCGCGCACACCAGGCTCGCCTTGATCTCCGGGTCGTCAGGCGGTATTGCCGGGAGCGCTGGCAGACAGCAGCTCGTGGCGTAGCTCGAGTGGTGCTGCAGCAGGAACGTGTGCAGCCACTGGACGGCGTCCTGCTGCGCGGCGCCGTGGGCCGGAAGCGCGTGCTGCTCTCGCTGCAGCCGCACGTACCAGTTCACGAGCCGCGCGGTGTCGAGCGCCACCTTCTTCGGAGCCGGCTCGCCTTTCTTGGCGTCGGGACTCGGGGTCGAGGTCGCAGGCGTCGACTCCGACAGCGTGTGCGACAGGAACGGCGGCAGTGTGTCGGGAACAACCGTCAGCGTCCCGCCTTGCAGCTCCAAGGTCTCGAAGAGCACGAATTCGTGGCGCTGCGTCGCAGCCGCGAGGCAGAGGTAGTGGAACGCCGCTTGGACGTGCTCGTTGGCCTTGCCGGCCACGAGCTTGCATCCGTAGAGGTCGACGAGCTCGATCAGCGCCGCTCGCATGAGCCGCCGGTCGTACCCGCCGCTCTGCATCGACGTCTCGATGCTGGCGGTCAGCGACGCCACCGCGTCGTCAAACACCCGTCCGTCGCCATCCATAATTTCTGAGGTCGCGGTGTCGTCGTTGCTGTCGCCACTGCTGTCGCCATGTCTACTGCCGCCATTCTGGTGCCGCACGCGACCGACGTGGCTGCTTAGCAGCTTCTTCTTGAGCGTGGAGCCTTTCAGGAGCAGCAGCCGAGCTGTCGCGCCCCCGACGCGTCTCGTTGTGTGTCGTGCAGCGCGGAGCCCCTCGTCGACGATGCGCAGCACTTGGTTCTGGCGCTGTGTGACGGTCTCGGACGCGCCGATGAGGTCACACTCGACGAGCGTCTGCGCCAAGTCCGCCTTCACGAGCACGAAGCTCGCGATCGCCGGGTGGTACACGTTCAGGCGCTTCCCGGCTCGAGGCTCCGACAGCTTGCACGCGACTCCGATCCAACCGTTGCGCTCGAGTAGCTCGTCTACGACCTGCTCGGCCTCGGTCACCCGGTCCCAAACAGTGCGCAGCAGCGCTCGGTCCGCTGTCAGGAGCGCTCGCGCCCGCAGCACCGTGCCAAGCAGCAGCAGCGCCTGTGCGAACGGGAGGCTGCAGTTCGTCCTTCGCGCCGTTGCGGCTGCTCGCAGCTGCTCCAACTCGCGCTCAGCGGCGTCGCACTGGCCGGTGAGCACGAGCGCCTCGCACCGCAGCGCGACGAGCTGCTCGGCCACGAGCTCCTCGCCACTCTCGCGGCACTCAAGCAGCGCGATCTCGCTCTGCGCGAGCAGCGCGTGGAAGCGGCCGAGCGCGAGGTCGCACTGCATGAGCTGCAGTCGGCACTTGGCGGCGAAGGCGCTCGGGCGGCGGAAGAGACAGAATGGCAGGCGCTGGTCGAGGTCGAGCGAGGCGACGACGCCACCGCCATCGCCAGTGCCGCTCATGCGCTGCTGGCTCAACTCGAGTGCCTTCGTACCCAGCTCATTCGCCGCTTTCCACTGACCGTCCGAGTACGCGAGACGGCTTTGCAGGAGAACGATCTCGCTGCGGACGCTGGCGATGTGAGCGCTGTCCCATGCCATCGATGGTGTCGTCGCGCTCTCGGTCGACGCAGCAGAGCTGCTTTGCGCCGCCAGCTGCAGCAGCGCGAGCGCCATCTTGTCGGCTACGACGCGAAGCGGCGAACTCCCGTCCGCCAAGTTGCTCTCGTGGCACGACAGTCGGACGACGACGCGGAGCACCGTGACAAGAATTTCGAGAACCAGCGCTGCAGGCTTCGTGCGTGAGAGTTCTGCGTGCACTTTGTCGACAGGGATCGCCGCGAACCACGCGAGAGACCCGGCGTTGGCGCCGTCTCGGAGGGGTTTGCTGTCGTCGTAGGCGACCGGCGCAAGCAACCCAGTCGGAGCCAGCTGCTCCCGCGTGCTCGCGGCGTCGACTCCGTCAACGAGCCTGCACAACGCGTTCAGCGCCTCGCGGATCCGTCCGCACTGAGAGAGCCCTTCGACACGAAGGCGGCGAGCGTTCGCGACATGGCTCGCGCTCTCCAGCGTGTACCGCGCCAAGTGCTCATACCCTGCGATGACGGACATCGCCGACACGGCGTAGTGCTCGTGCTGCAGCAGCACTTCGGGCACGAGCAGGAGCGCCACCGCGAGCATGAGTGGCGCTACTCTCTCCGCTGCGAGCAGCTCACGTCCTGGCCAAAGCTCGCGGCCAAGCTCGTACGACCCGAATTGGAACTCGCGCGTTGGGTGCGGCAGCGAGCACGCGAAGAGCCGAGTGAAGACCTTCGCCGCCATGAGCGCGTACTCAAGCGCCTGGAAGCAGTTCGCTCCGGCCGCGTGCAGGATGAGCTTCGACAGCGCCGTGCAGCTCATCAAGCTGACCCAGAAGCTGTCGCCCTTGAGCTGCTCGGCACCGCTGGCACCATTCGCCGAGTGCGCTCTCGCGCCTCGCGACAGAGCCTCGCGCCAGTTCTGCGCGACATTGAGCGCGCCGAACGCGTTGTCGAGCGCTTCCAGCCAGCTCTTCACTGCGAGCTTGACGCCGCCGCTGCTGCCGCCGGCCGCGGCCAAGTGGAAGTCGCCCAGCTCCTGGTACGCTCGACAGAGCAGTCGTTGCTGCCGCTTCTGTCGCGCGAGCAAGATGCAGTGGCTGTAAGCGCTGACGATCTGGCTCGGCAACGCTGCGTCGTGGGTGGCGCCGCGCCGATATGTCTCGACAAGTTCCTGGACTGCGTCGAGCTCTTGGACGCACTTGTTTGTCGACTTGGTGAGCGCGTCGTAGTCGGCGCGGAGCCGCTCCATCTCGTTGCATAGGTGGTCGCGTGTGTGCGCCAAGTCCCTATTGGTCGCTTCCATCGACGCTCGCCTGGCGCGGAACTCGACCTCCTCCGGCGTGAGCACTTCCTCAACCACGAGCCGCGACTTCTTCTTCTTCTTCTTCGCCTCGCGCTCAGCGAACTCGCGGACGAACGCCGCCAGCTCCTGCTCGGCGGCGGCGAGTCGCTCGCTTGCTCGGGCCAGCAGCTGGTCTTGCGCGTAGAGCAGGAGAGGGAAGTTCCGCTCGGAGAAGCGACAGCCGCCGCCCTGATCGTCAGCACCCAGCAGCGCGTGGAACTTGCTGCCGACGCACACGACGAGCTCCCACCGCTCCTGTGCGCTGAACGCCTGCAGCGCGAACGATACGAACGACACCATCCAAGCCACGTCCGCAGCCATGGTGCTCGTTGCCGACGCGACGACGGCAGTGGACGTGAACGACGTCGGTAGGAATGAGGAGTTTGTCGTCGGTAGCGCTTGGGATGCGGTCGTACAAGGCGCCACCATGCAGCGTTGTTGCTCCTTCACAGCCAGCATGATGGTCTCGACCATGTCGAGCAGCGCGTCCACGCACAGCACCAGCCGGTTGAGTCGCCCTGAAGACGAGTTCGCCTCAGATGCGGACGTGCCGTCGTCAAAGCGGTCGGGGGAGAGCCACGCGAGCCACACCGCATTCCACACGTACTGGCACGTCGCCTGCAGCGCCTGCCACGCCTTCGCGCACCGGAACATCTCGCAGGCGGCCGACGCTTTCTTCAGGAACTGCGTGAACGCGTTCTGCATCTCGCGCTCGGCCGCTTGTGCAGCAGCGACATCTTGGGGTTGCGTCGCGCCTGGTGTTGCAACCGCACTGGTCGCCTCCTCTTCATCAGAGCTGGGGTCAGGGTGTGACGGTGACTCACGAGCGCTGGTGCTGTGGCCACCGCTATCATCGGACGTCGGGTGAAGCAGTGCGAACGCCGAGTTGAACGCCGGGCCCTTCACCGCGTCGACATTGCCTTCAGCAGATCGCATCGCGACAAGTCGGCGGTACTTTAGGGAACAACGAGCCACAAAGCCATCAGAGTGCCGTTAGGAACAACGTGCTGCAGCGTCGAACGAAGGGCGCGTGGTACGCACCAGCACCAGCGCCTGGAGAAAGAAGACTTCGCCGCCCCAGACGAACAGGAAGTCATCGTCTCGTCCGACATGGTCTCCGACAATGTTAGCAGCACCAGCGACTGAGGGTCCCGATGCTGTCGCGTTTGCGCTGCTCAACTCCTTGATCGAGCCCTCGTTCGTCGTTGCCTTGAGCCGAGCGCCGTTCTCGCTTTGGCGCGGCGACTTCACCGACCTCGCGGTTGACGGCGCTGTCCCGGCTTCAGCGGCCGGCGCAGGCTTCTCGTCATCGTCTGCGCGTGCTTTCACCATCACTGGCAACAAGCACTCGCCGCCGACAGCAGCCACTGCTGCGCGAAAGCGAGTGCTCATGTCGCCCTTGAGCTTGGCAGCGGCCAAACACGCCTCTGCGGTGCTCTCGTCACCTCGCTGGAGCGCAACAAAGGCGAGTTTGCACACGTACTCAATCTGGTGGACGTCCGAAGGCGCCACGCTGCCGATTTGCGTCTCAAGTGTGCTCAGCGCCGTCGGCAGACTGAAGTTCGCCTGCTGGAGAAGGTCTTTGAAAGGAGGCAGCGTGGGTTCCTTGTCTGCGCCTTGCTGGCGTGGCGTCAGCTCGGGAGAGCTGGCAGCTGCTGCTGCTGTTGTTCCTACCTCTGTCGGTGGTGAGGCTCCTTTAGTCACTGGTGGAGCTTTCGTCGCAGCGATCGGCGGCGCAGCCTGCGAGCTGTTCGCAGTTGGCTCCGACCCGGGCATCCTGAGAGCTTCCTGGATCGCGATCATCTCGCACAGCGACTCGAGTTCGTTGCTTGTGGCGAATGCGTGTCGTTGTTGGGGCTCCTTATGATCTTGCAGCGTCTCACTCACAAGCGACGGGTACACCGCCGAACTGAGCGGCCGAGTCGCTAGCGCGATGCGCAAGAGCTCGAACGAGACCCGCGCAAAGATGCTCTTAGTGTCGACATCCCACTCGCCTCGCGGGATTGTGAGCAGCGCCTGGTAGAACATCATGAGCGGCGCGAACGTGAGCCCGTCGCACTGGTGCAAGTGCAGCAACGGGAGCAAGATCCGGTAGCCTTTGAAGCACAGTGCCCGGATCGCCTCGGCGTTGGCTGTTGCTGACGCCAGTTCGACGCCGATCGCGATTCTCCTGCTCGCTTCGAGCACCTCCACCTGCCTTGTGAGCAACGAGCAGTGTTCGGGGTCATACAGTATCCCGTCGCGATCTACGTCGCCGACTTCGTCGTGGCTCCGAATCAGCACCGCCTGCACGACAAGGTTCAGGATAGGGATGGGCAGCTTCGCGACCACGCCCCGCCTCAGAGCGTGCCGATAGAACGGATTCGCCTTCCAGAGGGCTCGCGACGCAGCGTCGCGCGACACTACCACGTTGTAGAGCGCTGTTGCGGCTTTCGTTGCGCTCGACTGCAAACCGAGCTCGTAGCACGCCTGTGCGAGGTATCCGTAGCACAACTCGACGGGCAGCGGGTGCAGCGCCACCACAGCGTCCGTTGTCTGACCGATGCCCTGAATCACTTCGTTGCTTGAGTCGAACGCTGCGACTGCAAACACGTAGCTCTCGTTCGGGACCAGTCCGCTGACGGTGACTTCCATTCGCGGCGAAGGGTACATGGGCTCGGCTGTCCCGGGGAGTGCGTTGTTGTTCAGCGAGACGTCCGTGCCAGCTCCCGACGGCTTTGCGAACACCATGTAGTACGCCACCGCTCGCTTGCGTAGGCTCGACAGACTCGGCTGGAACGCGACGATGCGCACAGTGACCGCCGTGCTTGAGCGCGACACCACCACAGGTGGCAGCGGCACATTAGCATCTGTAGCCGAAGGCTCAGCCCTGAGGGCGTCGTCCGATACTGCGAACCGTAGCTCAGCCTTCTTCACGCGGCTCTGAAGCTCTCGCTCGTTCACCTGAACGCGATCCAGCAGTTTGAGCGCTTGATCTGCGAGCGCAGTGTTCTCGCGGGGCTGGTTCGGGCGGTGCCGCATGCGTTGGATGAGGAGCAACACTTTGCTGTACGCGTTCTTTCGACACTCGACCGTCAGCTTCTCCTCGAACGTCTGGACGAGTGAAAGCGACTCGAACGGAGCCGTGCGCGCCTCGAGTCCCGTGCTGGCCGGCAGTGCGTCCACGGCGCTCGCTTCTTCGAGCTCGACTTGGAAGAGCATGAGGGAGAGATCCGCATAGAGGCAGCAGATGTCGTGGCGCATGCTCCCGAACTGCGAACCTGTGCCGACGACGCCGACTTGGTCCCGATAGCTCGCAGCGCCGCCGCCTCTGCTTCGAGCTCTTGCGGCGTCCGAGTGCGAGAGGGTGTGGTCGACAGCGCACGAAAGCGTCGCACACGAGAGCGCGACCGAGTTCTGCGCCTCACTGCTTGGTGGGGACGTCGTGGCATCGAAGTGGTTGTCGAACAGCGAGAGCTCGTCGCGCGTGCGGTCGATCCTCTCGAGTATGGCGCGGAGCACTTGCGCCGCGAGACGAAACTTGCCACGCAGACGCAGCACCGACGCCAAACGGACTCCGACGTGGCCATGCAGCAACACGTCGTCCGCATCTGCGCGCAGGAGTGCTTGATGGACCGCGAGTAGGAGGCGCACTGTAAGTTTCATGAACGGCTGTGGGAACTCTGAGAGCTCGGACGCATCCAACTCCGATAGGAGGGGCTGAGCGCACTCGCGCCAGAGAATGAGCGCAGTCGCGAGCACCAGATCTCGCTTCGTCTGACTCAGTTCTCCTGAGCCGAACGTCAGGCAGCTTGTTAGCGTCTTTGCAAGGCGGAGCAGCACTCCCGACGACGGCAAAGTCACTCCACCCTTGAGCAGCTGGAGCGGCGTTGACAGTGTTGGTGGCGATGCCGGAGAAGTCGCTGGGTCGACGTCTGTTGAGTTGTTATCGCTGAGGTTGAATGCTTTGAATCTGTTGAGGGCCGAGAAGAGCTCAAGTTCGCAGCGACACTGCTCTCGATCCAAGTCGCTGAGAGCTTCCGAGGGACGGAGAAGTCGCGGCTTTGCCGCATCCACGAGGGACCCGAGCTGCTCGGTCTTCCCCAGACGCCACAAGTGCGGCAAGATCATCAAGTGGAACGCCAGTGGGAAGACGATCTGAAGTGGCTCAGCGGACTCTGGCGATGACGACTCGTCCCCTTCTCCCACTTGTGTCCTCGACAACATCGGCGCCGTCGCTTCGACCACGTAGTCCAAGAGATCGCTGACTTGATCCGCCACTCGCTGCGTCGGCAGCGGCGACAGAACGCCCACGCAGCCCTTGTCCGATCGCGCCAAGCTCTCGATCGAATCAACCGCGACCCGGATCCGCTCCGCCACGCTCGCCGACGGAAGCGCGGCTTCGATTTCGCGCTTCGAGAGTGAGTCGTGGCTGGCAACTGCCTTGGAGCGAACGACCAGCATGCGCGCGATAGCTTGGGCCTGCGATAGAGTGGCAATGACACCTTTCGGGAGCGGCATGTCTAGTTCCTCTTCTTTCTTCAGTCGTGTCACAGCCGCTAGCGCTCGCTCGGCGCAACTGAGTGCGGCTTTGAAACACTGTGCTTCGCGTGCCGTGTTGTTGAGCGCCGCAGCTTGGAACGCCATGAGTTCGTAGCACTCGAACGTCGCAGCATAGAGCTGAGTGCGCCAGAGAACGTACTGAGTGGTGCTCAGCGCCACAATGGACTCTGTGGAGAGGATGCTCCACTTCAGGAACGTCACCACTTCGTGCGCGAAGCCGAGCGTGCTCAGCGGCCGCGCGATCGAGAAGATCAAGATCGAACCGTTCAAAACCAACCATGAGCAGCGCAGAGGAGAGTTCGCGAGCTCCAGCGCCGTCGCAGCTTCCATCCCTCGCTGTAGCAGTCGCAGCGCCGCGAGCATCTTCTCGAGCGTGCCGGGGTGCCGCACGACGGGGTCGCGACGCTTCTGTACTTGAAAATCGCTCATTGCTTTGCCGTACAGCGCTCGAATGAGCACTTCGTTTGGCGGTGCTGCTGCTGCGGCTTGCGTTTGATGATGATGCACCCCCAGCTTCCCGTCCTCGCCTTCACTTGCTGTTAGCTCGGGGACGCCGGCTGTCTCAGCAACAGCAACAGCGTCACGGCTACTCCGAGAGTCATCACCCGCAGCCTCAACGATCTTGCCGTAGAAGAAGCGGGACGCCGCTCGGAACTCACGGTGCGCGTAGAACTTATCGCCAAAATCGAGCAGCAGGCGATACTTCTTTTGCGGCGCCAACTCTGCCGTGCTGTCGAGGAGCTTGTGAACGATTGCCACAAGTTTCTCAGCCGTGGGGCCGTAGTAGCCGACCTCGTTGGCGTCGCTCGCGTGGTCTCGCTTCGCGTCTCGCACGTGGCGCAGGACGAGGCTCAAGTCGCGCGTGAAGTGCTGCACGAGCGCGTCATCGGCATCTCCTGACGTAGTAGCAGCAGAGCTGTGGCTGGTTGGTCCGGGTGAGGAGCCTAACGTGCTTGGAATCTTCTTCTTGACGCCATGCACGGTGGCCGGCTTCGTCATATCCGCGCAGCGAGAAGGGAGAGTCGATGTGTCCGGGTGAGGAAGATCGCGGCGGTTCAGGAAATTGTGAATGTCGCCATTTCATTCATGTACCCATGCAGTGGACCACATCGCATGTACATATTTTGTTGCAAATGGCTACAAAACTATTGTTGGTCTGCTCCGAACGAGCAGCTTCCGAGGACCTCGCGCAACCGGAAGTTGCCCGCTCCTCCTTCTTCTGATCTGCACGGTAGCCGAGGAGCGGCTTCGTATTCTTAGCGAGCAGCGTCTTCACCTCCGGACTCTGATCCGATGTCTGCGCTGCGAGTGGATGGCCTCCGAGCCGAGCTCACAGCCTGCGCCGGCCCTCAACCTCTCCGCCCACTGCATCTTTTACTCTCGAGTGCTCACTTCCAGCACTCTCCACCCTCCTCCGTTCGCCCCAGCAAGCTGTCACTTACAGCTCAGCCCCAAGCCGCACCCAGACACATCGCTCTCCAGCTCTTCTCTCAAACTCTTTTCTGCTCTTCGCCAGTTGAATCGGTCACGCCGCCGCGGACGCCGAGTCACCACTATGGAGTTCTCCCAGCGCATGAAGGACCTGATCCTGCCTCCGGGCCCGCCGGCGATCCGTCCGAGCACCATGGCGGCGGCGACGGTTGTGGGCAGCGTCCCGAGCGCGGCGTCCATCCTGGACATGAACGAGCGCAAGGGCGTGCGTCGCGCACCGATCAATGAAGGCGCCGTGGAGCCGGGCGACTTGAGCGCGGTCACCCACGTGCGCGTGCCCAAGAACAACCAGACACGCGCGATGATCACGAGGGCGCTCAAAAGCCACTACCTCTTCAGCTCGCTCGACCAGGGCGAGATCGACGAGATGATTGACGTGATGGCGATGGTGACGGTCCAGTGCGGCGACAACGTCATCTCGCAAGGCGCGGCAGGCAACTGCTTCTACGTGCTCGAGAGCGGCAGCTGCGACATCGTGGTCGACAACGAGCTCGTGGGCAAGTACAGCAACGGCGACGCGTTCGGCGAGCTCGCGCTGCTCTACAACTGCCCGCGCGCGGCGACGATCCGCGCCACCTCAGGCTGCATCCTCTGGACGGTCGAGCGCACCATGTTCCGCAGGATCATGGCCACGACCGCGTCCGCGACGCAGCTCGCGCGGGTCAACTTCCTCAAGAACGTTGAGCTGCTTCAGCGTTTGAGCAATAACCAGCTCCAGAAGGTGGCGGCGGCGCTCAAGCTGCAACGCTTCAGCGACGGCGACTACATCATCCGGCAGGGCGAGGACGGGAACACGTTCTACATCATCGTTGAGGGCAAGGTGCGGTGCACGTCGCGCGGCTCCGGCGCGGACGCGGCCGAGAAGGAGCTCATGACGCTCTGCCGAGGCAACTACTTTGGCGAGATGGCGCTCATGCTCAACGAGCCGCGCCAAGCGAACTGCATCGCTATCGGCAATGTGGACTGCTACGTCATGGACCGCACGCAGTTCACGACGCTGCTCGGCCCTCTCCGCTCGCTCATCGACCGCCAGATGCGCATTCGGGTGCTGCGCAGCGTGCCGCTGCTGTCGTCGCTCACGGACGAGGAGCTCGACATCCTCGCGCACGCGCTCAACGTCGTCTCGTTCGAGGACAAGAGCGTGATCATCAAGGAGGGCGACGCCGGCGACACGTTCTACATGATCTCGGACGGCAAGGTGAGCGTGCGCAAGTCCGGCTTCGAGATCATGCAACTGCGCTCGGGCGAGTTCTTCGGCGAGCGCGCTCTGCTCGCGAATGAGCCGCGTGCCGCCGACTGCGTCGCGTTCGGTCGCGTCGAGTGCCTCACGCTCCAGCGCGACGCATTTGAGAAGCTCCTTGGCAAGCTCGACCACATCATGCAGCGCGAGATCCAGCGGCAGCAGCTCATGGCGCAGGCGGCGCTCGGGAAGATGGACGCGCGTGCCGCGCCGGCCGCCGCCAAGCAGATCCTGTTCAAGGACCTCGAGAAGATCCGCACGATCGGCACGGGCACGTTCGGCCGCGTGATCCTCGTGCGCCACCAGCCGACGAGCCAGGCGTTCGCGCTCAAGTGCATGCAGAAGGCCAACATTGTCGAGACGCACCAGCAGAAGAACGTGCTGTACGAGAAGGGCATCATCTCCGAGTGCGACCACCCGTTCATTCTCAAGCTCTTCGAGACGTACTCGGACCCGAACCAGCTCTACATGCTCTTTGAGCTCGTGCAGGGTGGCGAGCTCTGGTCGCTGCTCTACGAGAAGTCCTTCCAGATCCCCAAGGGCGTCTGCGGCGCCTTCGACCTGCCGGCCGCGCGCTTCTACGCCTCAAACGTCGTCGAGGCGCTGCGGTACCTGCAGAAGATGGACGTCGCCTACCGCGACCTCAAGCCGGAGAACCTTGTGATCGACAGCGCCGGGTACCTCAAGGTTGTGGACTTTGGCTTCGCCAAGCACGTGCCGTACTACCGCAGCGGCATGCTCTTCGAGCGCTCGTTCACGCTCTGTGGGACGCCAGAGTACCTGGCGCCGGAGCTGGTGCTCAACAAGGGCCACGGCAAGGCGGTGGATCACTGGGCGCTCGGGTGCCTCCTCTATGAGCTCATCTCGGGTCGCACGCCGTTCCAGCACAACGACCAGAACAAGATCTTCGAGAAGATCCTGCAGGGCCGCACGCACGTCAAGTTCCACCCCAAATTCGACGCCGATGCCAAGGACCTCGTGCTCAAGCTGCTCGAGCCGAACCCGGCGCTGCGTATCGGCTCGCTCGCTGGCGGCATGGACGACGTGGCAAACCACCCGTTCTTCACGAGCGCGCGCTTCGACTGGGCGGCGCTCGTGGCGAAGGCGACCAAGGCGCCGTTCGTGCCTGTGATCAAGGACACGTTCGACTCGGGCAACTTCGACGCGTACCCGGAGGACGCCGCCGTGCGTCCGTTCCGCGGCACCGACAGCTTCGAGGGCTTCTAGAGATGCACGAAGACCCTCGCCTATTTACCAGCAGCTGCCCACGAGGGCTCGTCCAAGGGCCTTAGCAGTAGCAGCAGTAACAACTAACCACCACAAACACGCAACTTGGCTACTGTGACTCTGCTGCTGCGTCTCGCCACTTCTCCGCTTGTGCGGTGGCGTCACGGAGCTCCTTCGGAAAGACTTTGAATCCATGGCTCGTGACTTCGAGTGGCGTTTTGCCGTCGCTGTTCCTGATCTCCTGCGTGCCTCACTCAATTCACGACGGTCAGTGAGCGCAGGATGCCAACTCGGAGCACGCAAACTGACACGGGCGACATGCAACGCACTGAGTCCTCCATACGGTCCTCGAGCAGAGTCGACAGCTGCGCGAGTCCGAACGCGTATGCGTAGTGGAGCGCAGTCCTACCGTCGCAATCCTGAGCCACAAGGAGGCTTTCACCCTCGTGATCCCCGCTTGCGTCCAGTATCGTTTCCATGAGCACCTCCTGTCCGTAGGAACACCCGAAGCTGCTTAGAGGTGGATCCAAGCACTGGCCACTAGCCTCACGCACTCATCGTACGTCTCGGATCGTCGCGGCAAGCATCAGCGGCGTTACTCCCCACTTGTCGCCTGCGTGCACATGCGTCAAGGCTCGCTAGCTGCCGTCAAAAAGTGACGCGCACTCGCTGGAAGAAGCCAACAGCGTGGGAGGGATATCGACGCGTCGGCACCAGCCTTGAGCAGCAGCAACACGACCTGGAGGTACCGGCCCGGAGCGCTCTTTCTCGCGCTTTCTCTCTGCGACTGCTGCTGCTTCGCTCGTGTCGCCTGAGAAGCACTGACAGGCTTTTGCTGCAGCGTTCGCGCGTGGGCGTTCAGGACGTCAGCGTATCCTTGCACAGCTAGGTGCAACGCAGAGCGCTGCGACTCGAGGGTTCTGTCGTTAACGCCGAGAGGCTTCAGGGACTCGTCGTTGTCGCGATCTGAAATCGTTCTGTCTGACGAGTGGGTCTCCTGCCTCGAGTGCTGGAGCAAACGCCGCACGGATGCGACGTCGCCGGTGTACGCAGCTCCCCACAGATTCTGCAAGGTGACACATGCAAACGTTGCAAACAAGACTGAGATTGTCCTCCCAAGGCGACCAACCCGAACAGTGTTGTCGACTCACCTCCAGCGCTCGTCGTGTGCGCTCGCTGTTCGCCACATCCGCTGCTTTTCGACCGTGACTGTCAACCACGTCGCTCCAGAAACGATGTGCAGCGTCCCACCGCGATAAGAACGCCACAGTTTCGACGTGCCCTCGACACGCTGCCACCGCATGCGCACTCATGAGAACACGTCGAACGAACGACGCAGACGTACGTACTGAGGAGCGCACAACGAGTCATACACGCACGAACCTGCCACGTGGAGAGGAGTGGAGCCCACGTTGTCGGTGACTGTCGGGTCGCAGCCTTGCTCGAGCAAATACCTCGCCACACTGACGTTGCTCGCTCGAGCAGCCAGGGAGAGCGCGGTTGCGCCCGTCTTGTCGCGCAGATTCAAGTCAGCGCCGTGACTGTGTAGGAGTTCTGCAAACCGCGCTCCTCGGTGCCGGTCAGCACTTTTTCGCGTTTGAGACTGGGACCTGTGCGTCGCGTTGTGACGATCTCTCGCGCCGCCGAGCGTTCGATGCGCGACGATGTGGAGAGCAGTCCTTCCTTTGGCTGAGCGCGCATTCACTTTGAGCTGCTTGGTAGCTGTCTGGAGTATCAGCTGCGCGACAGCAAAGTGGCTCCGAGAGCCTCCTTCCGCGCAGTACTTCGTGCCACCAGTTCCCTTGTTAGAGCCCTCTCTCACTGCATGCCATGGAAGCCGAGAAGAACGACAGGCGACGAACTAAGGGACGCACGTGCAACGCTGTCCATCCGTTCGCGTCGCGGGCTTCTGCGTCAGCACCTCTCGCCAGCAGCAGCTCGACTGCGCTGCGATTCCCGAACATTGCGGCTCTCAGCAGGGGAGACTGCAACAGCGGACCAGCGAGCGACGCCACGTCGCGCTCGAGCTTGGCGGCCAGGAAGACGCTGAGCCCAGGCTCGATAGCTCTGTCGTCTTCACTCCCGCCTTCGTCTCCACTTGAATCGGAGGTGCCGTCCGTGGACTGAAGTCGAATGTTCACAGTGTCGAGCAGCTCGACTTCGCGCAGCAGTTGGTCTCTAATGCTCTTGCTTGAGTTCAGGTGTAGCAGCTCCTCAATATCGTCGACAGTGAGCACGACGCCGGCGCCAAGTCGGAAGAGCCACTGCAACTGCCGAGAGTTGCCGCGCTCGACGGCGTAATGAAGAGCCGTTCGGCCGAACGCATCTGGGTCGCAGTTGCAACTTATGAGCCAGCGAACTGTCACGGGGAAAGTCCCCAGCATCGCAGAGACGAATCGCCCACTTGCCTCTTGCTTTCAGCACCCGTGGGTTCGTCTGTAGCAAATGAAGCATATCCGCCTCGGCGTCGCCGCCATCGTTGACAGTCCAGTCGGTCGCGGATGCCGCCGCCTGCTCTCGCACATTCATTCAAGCAGCGCAGTCAGAGTCGCGGTGTCGCTGTTGCATCAGCTTCGAACTCGACCAGCGCGTGACTCGCATAGTGGAAGATGGTGCGACCGTCTCGGTCAACACATTCGCACATTCGGAGCAGCGCGTCGCGTCGGAGGGTTACGGCCTCTCGCTGGAGCTCTTTCACGCGAGGAGGGACGCACACTCCCGCGTTTGCTGGCGTCGCCTCCATCCACCTGCTCCATTCACGCACCGCAAAGTCAGCGTGCAACTCGCTGTGCGCACCGCCGACCTCGCCTGCCACCGGCCGCACACATACACGTGCAGGTGCTGGGTGGTGTCCGTGACTTCGTCGATTTGCCACTGGAGATCTCGGTCGTAGTACGTGCATGCGTGTCCGAACACGACCGACCTGGTGCGCTGCCGCTTGCTCAGCGCCGCGTAGTGGTACATCGACCGCCCAATCGGGTCTCGTACACTCAGCACCTCGTTGGGCGACATGTCGCTCAAGAGGTCGCCGAGAAGCTCCTCGTCGTGCGTGAGCACTGCGTGCATGAGCAGAATGTCCGAGGCGCTCGGAACGAAGATCTTGGGGAGCCTCCTGCGTCCACAACAACACAGACACAGCGTTTCGACACTGTGTGTAAGTCCTCTATAGGCAGAGGTCGTGGTCTAACACCCTGTAGTCAACCGGATCATCCAAGTGCATCCATCCGCTCTGACTTTGCCTGCTGCTGTCGACTGGCGTACAAGTCCTCGCTCACTCTCTGTTCGTCCAGCGCAAAGGTCGAACTCTCCTTCGCTTCGTGGTCGATATGCAGTTCCACATTGCCTTCGGATCTATCGCCACAGCTTTGGCGCTCCTCCTCGTTCTCGTCGGACGATTCCATGAGGTTTGCTCCACCCTTCTCGCTCTCGGAATCGCTGTCGTTGTCCACTGCTCGTGATGCAGGTTTCGCATCGGCATCTGCAAGCACTGTAGTGTGCACTTCTGCGAGACCCAAATCAAGCGCACCAGAAAGCGTAGCCACACCAGTCGCAAGAGCAACGAGAGGCGTGGTTGTAGCCTTCTCGCTGCACTCAGCATCCGCCGTCGCCTGCCGCTCTCCTCCAATGTTTACAGCGCTTGTCCGCGTCGCTATCGACGCCAGCGAACGACTGGTCTCCGTAGCAGGGATCTCCTCTGCATCGATCCTCGCAGTGAGCTGCTGGGCGACGGCCGCCAGCGGCGACAGCGCGTGTGTAACCTTCCGCATTATGAAAGTCTCGAAACGACGCAATGGATCGATAACCTCTTGGTGGAGCTTGCCAATCGGGTTAATTAGAACATCGCTTTTGCGAGGGTTTGTTAACATATGAGCCTTTGTATGCAAGTCGGTTGACAAGTCCTCTCACAAACAGTGCAAAATTCTCCCTTGTGCATCGAACTGGTCTGTTGACCTCGCGCTGGTGACGAGCGCGCCGCTCTTATCTGTCGCCTGCGCGCACACACACTCGCTTTTCGTCTCCACGCTCCCCCCCCCTTTCTCCCCGTCACCCACCCACCCCACAATCCTGAAACCGAGTCATGCAGTTCACGGAGCTGAGCGAGCTGAACAAAGTGGTTGGCATGATGCGCATCGCCGCGTGCAACAGCCCGACGTTCCACGACCGGCAGGACTCGGAGGTCGACCGGATCTTCAACTCGTCGCCTAAGATGGAGCTGCAGCTGCGCAACTCGTGGATCGACAAGATGGCGGCCTTCAAACCGTCGGCGAGCGCGGCAGCAGGGGCGATGTCGCCCGGCACGAAGCCCGTGCCGACGACGGCATCGTCCGCGGCGGCAGCGGCGGCGGCGGCTGCAGCAGCCAACGACGCCGCCAAGGCAGCAGACGCGAAGGCGAACGAGAGCAAGATAGACAGCGGTGCAGACGCGAAGGCGCGGCGCGGGGTCTCCGGGGCGGGCAAAGGTGCGAAAGGGGCAAGTGAGTACCCGTCACTCGAGCGACATCGTGGGCGGCAGCTGATGATGCGCTGCTCGTGTGCGTGGCTGCCTACGCAGACGCGGCCGGGAAGAACGGCGAGGCGGTAGCGAACGGCAAAGAGGAGAAGAGCGCCGGCGCCGAGAGCAAACAGAAAGATGACGGGCTGTCGTTCGAGCGAGAGGCCGTGGTGCCGGTGTCGTTTCCCGAGGTGTCGCTGCTCGACAAGATTCTCAAGGGCTCATCCGTGGCGCTCGGCCCGAAACCCGTGATGATGAGCGGCGCAGAGGGCAGCGCCGTGCTCCACCTGACGATCTACTTGCCCACGCGCACGGAGATGATGATCGATGTGCGACGTGTCACTGGCTGTGTGGGTGCCGATCGGCCTGAAGAGCCGACCCTCACTGTGATAGCTGTTGCGGACTCTGTGTCTCTCTGTGTGACTACAGTTGTACGATGTGTCGACCGTGGACGAGTCGATCCAAGAGATCCTGCGGAACCACCAGGCGAACAACCGCCAGCCGCCTCTGTACTACGGACACCCCGAGTGCTACGAGCTGCGTCTGCACGACGCTGACGGGTACCCGGACGAAGACTTCCCAGGCACGTCTTTCGTCTGAGCAGCTGGTTACTGATGCACAGTGTGGTGAGTGGTGAATGCTCAGTGGCGAGCTCACCTTGTGTGACGCGCATGGACGAACGCTGTAGCGCTGGACCGCTCACGGAGGATCAAGAACTTTGGCGACGCGGGCGGCCACGAGTACTGTCTCTGCGAGCGACCGGATGCCTGTCCTCCGTCGGGCGATGCGACAGGTATAGAGACGGTGTTGCGTCGTACTTCGCTCCTGCTTCTTCGATTGCGGAAGAGGAGAGTGGTGGATCGCCCTGACAATATGCCACTGCGTCGTGTGGTTTGGTGTGTGTGTGAAGACGCGTCGGCTGCCACCGCGAGCAAGACGGAAGTGCCTGTGGCGCCAAAGGCGTCTGCGGCCGGCGACAAGTCGTTCCTGAAGATATACATGTGCGTTAGTCGCACTGGGTCTATCGCTGAAGTCGCTGGTCGGTCGCTTGCTGGCTGACGGACTGACTCGTCTCTTTGTTCGCTCGCTGCAGGCCAAAGAGTGACGACTACACTGTCGTTGCGATCGACGGCACAACGATCGGCCAGGACCTCCTGCCGACGCTCAACAAGAAGCACCGCCTGCAACTCTTCCAGGATCAGTACGTGCTGAAGATCAGCGAAGCCGAGCGGGAGCGCCTCGATCTCCCGAGTGACGAGATCGACATGCACACGAAGCTCCGACCGCTTAACCTCCACGAAGTGACCCTCGCGACAAGTGAGGCTGCTGTTGCGCTTGGGTGCTTGCGTATGTGGCAGCCTGGAGTCAGGAGCTGACGGTGTCGTGTCTTCACGCTTTCGCTGCTCTTCGCTCGTGCAACAGAGCAATATGCCGACGCGCCGCAGATCCCAGTGACCGTGACGACTGTCGCGGAAGACACTGCGACGAACGATGGCCGCTCGCGTCCGCCGCCGGAGACGTTCATGTTTAACGACGTGACGGCCGCGATGTTCAAGGAGTGGCGCGTGATCAAGAAGAACAAGTACGGCAAGAAGCAGCAGCGCATGTTCGGCATCGACCAGCATAAGGTGTACAACCGCAAAGTGGGCGAGCGCGTCATCAAATCTCGCAACACCACGAAGATTGTACGTGTAGGCGGCTTGCTGGAGCGATCGGGCTGGGTTGGCTCGGCTGGCTCCTTCATGGTGTGAGTCTGCGCCGAATGGGAGTGCTGACAATATGCCGCGCGTGCAGGCGGAGCGGCCGATCACCAGTGTTGGCTGGGTGCGCTTCATGACCGACCCGTCTGACTTCCAGATCTACTATAAGGACAGCCTCGAAGAGATCGTGACGGACTACACCGCCGAGTCCCCGTACGAGTGCGGTGCGTGTGTGCAGTGGACGTTGGAGGCTGCCTTTCGCTGATCATGTGGGTGGACAGAGCTGCTCGTTGGCAAACAAGGAGAATCTGACGCCTGCTTCCGGTGTGTGCAGCGGAGATCGTCGCCAAGCTCAAGTACATCCTGTCGCGGCGAAAGTAGTCAGCGAGCATGTTTGCGAAGCCAGCAACAACTCTGTGGCCTTCCTTCGGAGTTGTCGTTGTCTACTCTACCACTTAATAGTGCTGTTGTGGATGATTGCCTCGTTCGGACCCATTCATTCATCTGCAAGCCAAACAACAACAGTACTGTACGTTCTTCAATCACAAGCACAAGCAACGAAACAAGCCACAAGAAGCGGAGGCGGAGGTTGTTGCGGCGTCTCAATTTTGAAGTCAGGTTATCAGGTTCCGCACTGCCCTGGTGCACAGCACAGGAGGTCGTGCGAGCGCGAGCCCTCACGCCCTCACCACACTGCGCGCCAGAGACGCAGCCGCCGCACCCGAGACACGGCGGAAGCGAACAGCAGCGCGAAGACCGTTGCAGCGCAAGGCTGCGGCACCAGCGGCGGGGAGCTACCCGGCTGCTTACACCTTGAAGCCACGCGATTTTCGGCGACCACGAGCCATCTCGAACTTGCGGCCCTTCGAGCGCACGTACGGCTTGACGTGGTCGTGCGTGTGCACCGAGTTGACCGTCGACTTGTGGCCGAAGTGGCGGTACACCTCGCGCGCCGTGCGGCGGCCACGCAGGAGTACCGTGTTCGCACCCTTCGGCGCGCGGAGCGCCAGCTGGTCGAAGCTGAGGCACTCGCCGCCGGCGTTCGTGATGCGCGCGCGCGCCGTCTCCGTGAACGCCAGAGCGACCACCGAGACCTTCGGCACGTTCAAGAGGCGGATGTCGTCCGTCACCGTGCCCACGATCACTGCGAGCTTGCCCTCGTGGCCCGTCATGTAGCGGGCGACGCGGCCGATCGACATCGGCGCCTGGTTCGTGTTCGACTGATACAGGCGGCGCAGCACGATGCTGTTGAACTTGGAGTTCGTGCGACGAGCCAGGAAGCGGTACAGCTGCAGCGTTCACGAGATACGAGCAATAGCGACGTCAGCACATTACCATACAGTCTCAATGAAGCGAGGCGCTGGACGCCACCACCACCGTTGCGACAGCACAGGTTGACGTACGCGAACGAGCAGGTTCAGGTACACATTCTCCGACTTCGGCGCGGTGCGGTTCTTCTTACCAACGACCTTGCCGCCGGCGATGAGATCGATACCCTGGAGTCAACACAAGACACACATGAGCGACTCGAGGGGTAGCGACAACTTTGGAAACGACATGCAAGCGACGAATCATGCGATAGAGGGGGAGAGCTTGGCTCGGGGATCCACAGCTCACAACAGGCAACAACTGGGCGATGGCAATGTCCAAGCGGACTGCCGCGGTGGCGACGAGTGGAAGCGAGGTGGCCAACTGAAGTGGCTCAACCAGTTCCCTGGGGACTCCTATGGCCAACCACCGTCGTCACCACCGCTGCTGTTGCTGCCTCTGCTGCTGTGTGCTGGGATCCGCTCGAAGCACATGTCGTTCCACAGAGCAGCGAGCACCGCGAGCACGAAGAAGAAGCGGGCGTCGAGCATGACAGAACTCGTGAAAGCGCCAGCGTCGTCGCCACCCGCTCTCTCGCGCGCTCGCTGCTCTCTCTCACGCACCCACTCGCACTCACGAGGAGCTGTAGCTGCCGTCCACTCGTCATGCACTCGCAGTCGCCGCCAGACCGTCTTCTCCCAGCAGCTCAAGCGGCGACAGACGAGCGAGATGCACGCCGAGCGGCACGGACAACAGGCAGACTCTTCTCGTGGCGACACAAGGGGAGGGAGGGACTTACCATGGTTGCGGCTCAAAATTGAAACTTGGACGCCTCAAGCGCAATGGGGCATGGCAAGGAGTCGGCGGCGCCATTTGCGCCGATTGGGTGGCTCGCAGCGCTCCGAGAGCCGCTTTCGCGTGTTTGTGCTTCGAGTTGTATGCTGTGCAGGGAAAGTGGACTCGCAATCCAGTTTCAGCCAATAGCACCGTGGAAGTCAACGATTGGCTGCGACCACGCATCGTTCAGTATGTTGTCGTATAAGTACGAATTCGCACTTTGCCGAGCACCTGATGTCTCTTGTCTTTGTTCAACTTCACACAAAGCACACACCATACTCAATCCAAGTCAACGACAACCAAAGCGCGTGCCTCTGTCGTCCACATGACATCCTTGTCCACTTCAGCTCTCACTCGCCATCGCTCTCGAGCGCCAATTGGATCTGCCGCTCCTCCATCATGGCCGTCGCCATTGCCTCCGCTGTGCCTCTCGAGTGCGTCTCTTTCGGTTGGCGTTCTTTGGATACCCAATGCAATCACGTACGTGCCTTGCTGACTGGCGGCGGGCGCGTCGACGCGTGCTGTGGTGACGCATTGGTCTGCAGACAGAAGCGCGTGCCGCTCTCGGAGCTCGACCCGGCGGTGGCCGGCGCGTTCCCCGTGGTAGTCGAGCGCCAGGTCGGCGTCGACGTATCCGCGCTACAGCGCCGCATCCGCGCGGAGGGCGAGCAGCTTTGGGACCCGAGCCACCAGAAGGACAACGTGCCGATCCAGCGCGCTGGCCACGACAAGTGGGGCATCGGCAAGGTCGTGTTCGTGTTCTGCGACGACTACATCAGCCGCGTGTACACGTTTCCGTGGTTCCACGCGTGGAAGGCCGAGCTCGAGCCCGTCTTCCAGCAGATCCAGATCCCGCTCGAGCGCGTGCGTGCGTGCGTTGTGTGGGCTGTTGCTCTAGGTTAGCGACAGGCGGAGACCGCCGGGACTTGCTCTGCTCGCCGCGCGCTTGGCTCAATGTGCTCGTCGCTGGCGTTGCTGCAGGTGATCCGCTGCATCCTGGCGATCATGCCGCCCGGGGCCGTCGTGCCGGTGCACCACGACACGGGCGCGTGGGTGGCCCAGTCCCACCGCATGCACATCCCGATCTTCACGGACCCGTCCGTGGCGTTCGAGGTCGGCGCGAACGAGCAGAGCATGGCGCGCTACGACTTCCGGCAGGGCAACCTCTACGAGCTCAACAACGCGAGCAAGCACCGCGTGCACAACCACTGGGACCAGCACCGCGTGCACCTGATCTTCGACTATGTCGAGCCTGACGTCCCGCTCGCGCACCTCGAGCTCTCGCCGGACATGGTGCTGCACCAGACGCGCCGCACGCTCGACCTGTCGACGGACTACGGCGCGCGCCCGGCGCCGTCGTTCATGGTCATCGGCGCGCAGAAGGCGGGCACGACGTCGCTCTACGACTACATCACGCAGCACGACCTCGCCGTGCCGGCCAAGCGCAAGGAGACACACTACTTTGACTGGCGCTGGAACGCCGCGCTGCCGCCGAGCGGGACGCCTGAGGGCGATGCGGCGCACTGCGCCTACTACCTCAACTTCTACGAGAAGGACGTGCTGCTCAAGTGCCCGTCGCTGCTCTCGGGCGAGGCCACGCCGAGCTACCTGCTCGGCGGCTCGCTCGTCATTAACCGCCTGCAGCACGTGGTGCCGCACTGCCGCAAGATCCTCGCGATCCTGCGCGACCCGGTCGAGCGCGCGTACTCGCACTACTGCATGACGGCGGACACAGCCGGCACCGCCGAGCAGCTGCGTAACCGCGGGCACCAGCACCTCGCGGGTCGCTCGTTCGAGCAGATCGTCGACGCCGAGCTACAGGAGCTGAGCGAGCTCGGCGTGCACCCAGACATGGACTTTGACGCGTTCGACGAGTGCGTGCTGCGCGCGCGCGCCGCGTTCACCCACGGTGCGCACTCGTACGTGCTGCGTGGCCTCTACGTACTGCAGCTCGCGGGCTGGCTGCGCGCGTTCGGCGCTGAGAACGTGCTGCTGCTCACGCTCGATGAGATGAAGACGTCCGAGGGCCTGCACGTGCGTGGGCGGGTGCTTTGGATTCGGATGCGCGGGGTGCGCTCATTGACTGCTCTCTTACTCTCTCTCTCACACTCTCTCTGGCTGTGGTTGTGGTGCGTAGACAACGATGGCGAAGGTGTTCGAGTTCCTCGAGCTGCCGCCGCACCGCATCGAGGACGTGTCGGCGAAGAACACGCGCAAGTACGACCCGCTGGCGCCGGCCACGCGGGAGAAGCTCGCGGCGTTCTACGCGCCGTACAACCAGAAGCTCGGCGCGCTCCTGGGCCGCGAGCTCAACTGGTGAGGCGCGCGTGTGCCAAGCAAGCAAACACAGCGAGTGAGCCGGCACTAGCGGCGTCGCTTGAGGACAACGTCGGTCTCTGTCTGCTGCTCGAACGCCTGCTTCTGGAGCTCCACCGCGAGCCTCTCGCCCGCGAGCGCAGCGCGCCGCTGCGCCGCCACGAGCTGCTTCTGCTGCGCCTGACACAGGAACAGCGTCTGCTGCAGCTCGTGCACCTGTTTGCGCAGCGCTTCGTGCTCGCCCGAGGCCGCGAGCGCCTCATACGCATGCTGGCACTGGCGCTGCTCGCTCTCCAGCTGCTCGAGCTTCTGCGTCTGCCTCGCGATCTTCTTCTCCAGATACGCGCACGCCGCAGTCGTTGTCGGCGTCACTGTCGGCCCGGCCGGGGCCGCGCCGGTGGCCCTGGGGGCGTCCTGCCGATCTTTCAGCACCTGGACGGCGATCTGGAGCTGCGTGAGCTCTTGCTGCGCCTGGAAGAGCTGCCAGTGCTCCTCTTCGTCGCGCGAGAGCTCGAGCCGCTGCTGCCGCCGCTTCATGTCCTGTGCAAGCAGCAGCGGCTGCTGCTCCGCCGCGCCTGCTTTGCCGGTCAAGCGGCGCTCGAACGCCTGCTTGTCCTGCACGAAGCGCAGCTGCGCGCCGAGCCGGCGGATCTCGTCGTCGAGTTCCTGCGCTCGCTCGTTGCACGCTCGGAGCTCTTGGCCGCGGCGCTGCGTGTCGGCGTTGAGTGCTGCCGCCTCGTTCCGCAGCAGCTCGAGCTCCTTGCGCTGTCGAGAGGCGTCGGCGCCGCTGCTCGCTCCTGCGTCCTCGTCGGTCGGCGTGCTGCGCTTTGTGGCCTTCGTAGAGCTACCGACAGCAGCACCAGCACTGCCGACGGCGCTCGCGTCCGCGGCTGACCGAAGGCACTTGCAGAGGTGCTGGTCCTTGTTGGTGAGGATGTCGAGACGGTTCACCGACGCCTTCGCGGCCGCCACCTGTGCACGCAGCTCCGCGACGTCCGCTTGCAGCGCCGCGACCTCCTCGGCCACGGCGCTCTGCTTGCGGTACGCTGCCTGCGCGCGTGCCGCGAGGAAGTCCTGCTCGCGCAGGCGCTGCTGCCGCTGGTCGCATGCGAGCAGCTTGTCCTTGTCAGGGGCATCGAAGCGCACGTCGCCCGCGGCTCCGCGCTTCGCGTCCGCGCGGTCGTGCGTGCGATCACTGCCCTTGAGCACGATCGCATGCAGCCGCTTCTCCATCGCGCGGTTCTCGTCGTGGATCTGCTGCTGGAGCCTGCTGCGGTTGATGCTTGACGACGCCTTGTGGCCGCGCTTCATCGTGCCGTGCTGCGGGACTGGCTGGCTGCTCTTCGCCTGCGCCTTGGCGTGCTCGGCGAGACGCGTGCGGCGCTCGTGCTGCCACTCGATACGCTTGGCGAACGCGGCGTTCTGCTGGTCGATCTGCTTGGCAAACTTCTTGCGGTTGACGGCGCTGCTGCTCGTGCGCTCTCTCTCCTCCTTCGCTTGCTTGCTGGACGCTGACTTTTGTTGCTGCTGGGAGCTCGGTTTGGGCTGCGATCTCGCACTCGTTGGTCTCTTCAGAGCTGCCGCTGTCGGTGGCCTGGACGTCTTCCCCCGCTGACGCACGTTCTCACTGTATGTCGGTTCGAACTCGAGCGAGACAGCGATCTCTGGTCCCGGAGTGGCCTTCTGTGTACCGCCTACGCCTTTGTTGTCTAGCGCATCTCTTCCGATATTCGCCATGAGCGGCTTGCCCTGTCGACTCTGCAGCGGCAAGTGACGTGTCAATGTCGGGGACGTGAAGAGCGCTTCGCGGAGGACGTCCGGCAGCGAGAGAACCGCTTGACCGATGAAGTCGTGCACCGACCGGCGGTTCCTCGCCCCGCCTCCGCCATGATTGTTGTCGTCGCTCTCGCCGTCGGACGCAGAGTATACTGAGAAGAGCAAGTCCCCGCGCAGCTGGAGCCACGCGGGTGCTTGCTTCATCGACGCCGCAGGTGCTGTCTTAACTGGCGCCGGCGCCAACTGCATCTGGAAGTCGCCGTCCATCGCGTCGTCACATCCCTCGACGTTCCACGTCGGGTTGCACGACGGCTGTGCCACCGACGTGGTCGCCAGCGTGCTCTTGCAGCGCAGCATGAGGTTGCTGGCAGTGGCGGTTGCGCTCTCACCCGCTTCCACGAACGCGACCTTGGCGAACGCTCTCGGTGGCACCACACGCAACTTGACAGCAAACATGCCCGAGGGAGACGTCAAGCTTGGGAGATTGCTCGCGTAGAGAACCTTGCCGCGCAGCACGCCGCGGACGGGCAGGCGAGCGGCTTCAGCAGCGCTGATGCGGTAGTCTTGCAAGGGATCTGCGTCGCTTCTGCTGCTGCGGCTGGTGCCATTGCTCGCGGGCGGACGTGCTGAGAGCTGAGTCGGCGCGATCGGGTCCGCACGGCCACGCGCTCGCTCAAACGTGATCGGCACTTCGCTCATCGCGATTGATTGTTCTCCTTCGTCGCTGCCGTACTCCATTTCCACTTCACACACGCATTGGTGGTCCCTGAGGCCGTCGCTATCGTTATTGCCGTCGTTGCTGTCATCCTGTCTTTCACAGCCTGCACGCTGCTCCCACCACACCTCCTTTGCGTCGTTGTGTTTAACTGCGTCATGTCCGCCCCCTTCCGGGTCGTCACCACGCTCAGCAGTAGCAGCTTCTCCGCCGTCATAATCGCCGTCTTCACTCTCATAAGCGTCTGTTGGGGACGCTGGTGGCTCGAGCATTTGTGGCGCATGGCGGCTGCGTGGTTGTGCCATTGCCTCTTCCTTCTCCTCCTCCTGAACGTCTACCCCGTCTTCATCACCTTTTTCGTGCTCTTCTGGATCTTCGTCACCTTCGCCGCCATCGTTGTCATCATCAAAGTGTACGAGCTGCATGGGCGACTCCCAGCGTTCGTCACCGTCGTCGTAGACCACAAAGTAGCCGTCGGCGGCGTCCACGGCATGTACGCAACCAGCGAACCATTCGTCTTCGTCGGCCCAGTATACGCGCACGCGGCAGCCGACGGTGTCGAGACGGACAGGCGACGCCATGTTGGATCTTGAAGAGCCGTCATGGACAATACAGGAAATAACTTGTTGCGCTAGTCGCAACTGCAAGTCGAGGTATCAGCTATCTCTGTGATTAGACTGCGTAGGTTGCGTTATTACAAATGAGACCTCATAGTATGTTTGACATTGCGGTCGACAACTTTGAAAATGTATGCTCTGGTGCTTTCTAAAATATGTTCCTTCTGTCTTCTGCGAACGTTCAGCTCTGTGATGAAAGTACTTGTTTTCTGTATGCCACACATTCATCTTGAAATTTGTATGTGTCGCCCTAAACCTGGATTCAGTTGGAAACCCATGTGCTCAATAGTGATGAAAACAGGTAATGTATGGCTCCCGGCTTTTCGTCACTAGCAAACGGCGCCACTCCTGTCATCTCCTGCCACCTGGAGGCTGCCTCCTCCGCCTGTGCCGTCGAAGTGTCTGAGCGTGTGCCACCAGCCGAACGAGTTGCGTCTTGCCGAGTCAGTCGCTCGCACGCGCACACTTGCACAGCTGCAGCTCGCTCCGTTCGTCCTCTTCGCTGCCTCTCTTCCTCTCTCGCTCGCTGTTTCGCTCGTCATCATTTATCATGGCCAAGTGGCTCTTCACCCCCAGCACCGGCAGCAGCAACATCAACCGCAGCAACATGCCGCCCGCGCCACCGACGCTAGCCTCGCTCGCTGGTCGCCCGCTGCTGCTGCGCCGCGGCCGTAGTGGCAGCCTCAATGCGCTCGATAAGCCGCCTCCGCAGACGCTGGGGGCGAGCGAAGCCGACGGCGCCATCAACGAGCACTCGCACGACGAACAGCAGCACCAGCAACAGGTGGAAGAAAACGAACTGGTGGCGAGCAAGAACAACGAGGCGGGCGATCTGTGCGCGATGGCGTCGGCCGCTATGGCGATCCCGCAGTTCCGGAGAGGCAACCAGGACGCACCAGCTCTCGGTGCTGCTGGTGGCGGCGGCGGGGACAGCGGCGGCGCGTGGCTCATCCGCCGCCGCGGCCGCAGTGTGAGCGACAACAGCAGCGCCAGCACGAGCAGCATGAGCAGCAGCGCGAGCGCTGGCCGCTTCTCGCTGCGCCAGCTCAGCGCCGACGTGAGCGCGTTCCGCTCGGAATCCATGGACTCGAACGACAGCATGGACGGCGGCTTCGGACTCGCGGGCTCGGCCGTGGTCGCGCCGGCGCTGCCGCGGCCGCCGTACCCGGTGGACCCGTACCACTTCTACTGCCTGCCGCACCTGTCGGCGGGCGCCGTGCTCAGCGACCTCGCGACGCTGCTCAACGACTGCGACGTCGAGCACTCGCTGCACGCGCTCAAGTGCAAGTTCAAGTGCGTCAAGTACGTGCACTACAGCCAGGTGGAGTTCATCGTGCGCGTGTACGCGCACCAGAGCGCGCTGCTGGTCGAGTGCCAGCGGCGCAGCGGCAGCCTGCTGCTCTGGGACGGGCTCTACAACATCGTCTACCACCAGCTGGCCGACATCATCGACCCGAGCGCACCGGCGTGCTCGCAGAGCGGCGGCCAGAAGCGCGTCGGCGCCATGCGCCGCGACAGCCTCAGCGTGCAGATCTGGCGCACGATCTCGGTGCAGACGCCGTCGTCGGGCGTCGAGGCCATGAAGATCATGCTCACGTCCAAGTACACGGACGCGCAGCGCGAGGGCTGCGCGGGCCTCGCTGTGCTCACCGAGGACGCGCTGAGCGCGTACCTGGTCGCGAAGCACGACCTTGTCGGCGCGCTCGTGGCGGCGGCGGACGCCGACGACTTTGACATGGCGCGGTGCGCGGTGGGGGCGCTGGCGAACATCGCCAAGGCGCTGCGCTCGTTCCCGAGCCCGGAGGTGGCGGAGCGCACGCGCGCGCACGTGACGCGCGCGGCGACGACAGTCGTAGAGCTGCTCGCCAAGACGAACGACACGAGCTTCTCGCTCGAGCTGCTGCGCGAGTGCGCGCGCGCGCTGTGCGCGTTCAGCGGCGTGTGTCCGCAGCACATCGTGGCGTGCGAAGGCAACGCGCAGCTGGCGCGCCACGCGAGCCACCGGGACGCGCAGCTCGCGGGCCACTGCCGCGCCGCGCTGCAGCTGCTGCAGCAGCACAGCGTGTAGATGTTTGTTTACCCGTTCACCAGTAGCCAACGTCGGACGGCCAACGCCGCTTATTTAACGAGAGTTACGACACCCGTGCACTCCCCCACTCCCGGCCCCCTCGTCCCAACCACGGCCCGCGGCTTGCGCGAAGACCGGAAGGTGGGCGGCTAGGACGACGACGACGCCGGCGCGACGGAGTTGAAGTGCTCGCCGAGCGTGTAGTAGTGCAGGTGGTACGTGAGTTGAAGCGGCTTGCGGGCGCCCGCGGCGTCGAACTCCTGCCCCATCGCGATGACGTCCGACTCGGCCGAGAACACGTGAATCGGCGTCTCGAGCGCGCACGCGAGCGCGCGCAGCTCCAGCTGCCCGCCCCAGTCCGCCGTGCTCACCACGCGCTCGCAGTACTCCTCGAACAGCTCTGGTCCCAAGATCCGCATCGCACTCGACGCGTTAGCTGTTGCGCACCTCTCGTGCCCAAACCAGCGGCGCAAGGCTACGCTTGCGTACCCTGGCCGGACCTGCCCGAGGCCTCGTCGAGCGCCAGGAACGGCAGATAGTCGTCCGGACGAGCGCGCATGTAGCTGCCAGTGAGGCGTCGGAGGTGCTTGAATGCAGGTTCCTGTCGACACGTTCCACGCCCGCGCCCGTGAGCAAGGCCGACTGAGGATCGCGACTACCAAAATCCAGAAGGCGAGACACGTTACGTCGCTCTCCAGCGGCAGCCCGCGCTGGCGCATCTGGTCCGCGACGGCGTGGTACATGCAGTGGCCGTCCGATGGGATGTCCTTGATCACGAGCCCGAGCGGCTGAAGCTTGCGCAGGATCACGTCCGCCTCGACCTGCCGCTCGTCCACCGTGTGTTTGTTTTCCTCCTCGATGCGCTCGCGCCGCTCCTGCTCTTGCTTCTTGAGCTTCTCCTGTGGACGACGCCACCACGTGCGCCGACTGGCGTCAGCTCTCCAGCCCTCTGGAAGCAGGCATAGTAACTAAGAACACGCACCCGCCGCCGTTGCGCCTTCGACGGTCCCTGGGGCTTTGCAGGCGCTGATGGCTCCGAAACAGCAGCAATTGCCGCGACCACAGAAGCTGCAGAACCATCGCTTTCGTCCTCCTCACTCTCCTGAGCCATAGATCCACCGTCGCACGTGAGCTGCAACGCCGCCCCAAAACTCGTTTAAACAACGCACGCATACCGCCCACCTGCAGCGCCGCGAGCTCCGCCGCGTGCCGCTCTTTTACGGCGCGCTCCATGGTCTCGACGCGCGCATCGGTGTCCGCCTTGCTCAATCGGTCCTTCTTTGCCTGCTTCTGGAACGCCTTCACGTCATTCTGCAGCGTCTGGATAGAGCAGATGGGCGAGAAGATCGTTAGAGCGAGCTGAGACTGCGCAAGTCTCACGAAGACGACCGCCACGGACGCGCAGTTCGAGCTTGTGGCGCTGCTTGAGCTGCCCAGGTGTTTCGGTCTTGCTTGCCATTGTCGTTTGTCTTAAAAAAACGGAGCTCATCTCGTTGGTACCAAAAATTCCCATTTGTACATTTTGTACAGGTTTGTAACAATCATAGAAATGATTGTTACAATTCAAATAGTAGTCTCGTCACCTTTTAACATTCAGAATAGCGTACCGATTACTTGAAGTTTGTAAGAAAATAGCTTGTTCTGTTTGACTCCGAGCCTAGAGTTTTCAATGCCCATAGCGTGCCTCTCTCTTGACTTCAGTATGTCTGAGGATTTAGTATTATCCTTTCGTTTTGATTGAGAAAATACACGTTTTCTTGCCACGACAAACAGGGATCATCAAAGATAAACAACAACAAAAAATTTCTGTAAATTACAGCTTATGAATCATACTTTGGTATCGTATGTTTTGATATCAAAGTATCGAAACTGTTGCTTGTTCACCAAACGGTTCTACTGTATTAGGCGTCAGAATAAGCATATGTTGACAGCAATATATTACTGTCACAGGAATATTGTGCAGTAAAATTTGCAATTCGTGTTCTATGGAGAGACAGGATGCATCTTCGCCAAGAGTTCGAAGAAGCGATGAAGCCTCCGGCTGTGTGTGGGTTGTGGGCTGTGCGTCTCGCACAACCGGAAGGAAGTAGCCCGCCGTCGACGATGGTGCCCACGTGCAGCTTCGCTGGAAGTGCAGCGCAGAGCCACGAAGCAGAAGTCAACAAGTAGATAGAGAGCTCCCATCGCTAGCGACGGCAAGTGTAGATAGACTTCAGTTTTGGTTCAAAACGAGCGACCGCGACCAACCGCGTGTGCAGCTTTAGCCTCCATCGCGTTCGCCCAGCTCTCGCAATTGCTGACGCTCTCCGATGCCTCCTGCGGTCGCACTCTTCTGCGTTCTGCTGCTACAGCTCCTCGCTTCGCGAGAGACCGCCGCCAGAGCTGCTGTTGTTATTGTTGTTCGCCTTGCGCTGTGCGTTCCACATGCGGTGGTAGATGCCGCCATATTGCTCCACGAGCTTGTCGTGTGTGCCTTGCTTGGCGATCCGCCCGTCGTTCAGTACGATGATCTGGTCCGTGTTGCGGATCTGCGAGTGTGTGTGGGGGGGAGAGAGCGAGTCAGAGACACGAAGGCACCGCCGTCAGAGACACAACGCGACAGAGAAGGCGGCGCAGCGCCACATGACAGACAGACACACTGCTGCGCGGTGCTGCATAGAGAGAGAGAGAGCAATCGTCACGTACCGTCGAGAGGCGGTGAGCCATGATGAACACCGTGCGGTTGGACTGGAGGCGGGTGAGCGCCGCAGGATCTCCTGCTCCGTGACCGTGTCGAGCGCCGACGTGGCTTCGTCCAGGATCACGAACGGCGGGTCCTTGAGCAGCGTGTGCGCGATCGCCACGCGCTGCTTCTCGTTGCCCGAGAGCTTGAGCCCGCGCTCGCTCACCTTGGTGTTCCACTGCTCGGGCATCGCCATGATGAAGTCGTAGATGCGCGTGTTGCGGGCCGCCGCCTCGTACGTCACCCCCAGGTCGCCGTTCTTGATGTAGTTGAGGATCGTGTTTTTATACTCCATCTGTCATGTAATTACTCCAAGTGTCATTAATATCAAAATGTAGAGTTCATATTTGACATTTTTCCATTTGGCAAACGATTTCCGACGTGATGCTTCCTCTCCGGCGTCAACGACATCGCCTTGTGCTTTGCGCAGACTTCGACGAAACGCTGACGGCCGTCGACACCATCGCGCTGCTCTTTCAATGCGCTGCGTCCCGGCGCAGCACTGCTTTGGCTCGCGACGCGCACAATACACAGGTGCAGGCGCTCGTGGCACGCTTCAGTGCTGACCTGCAAGCGTTCGAGCATCGCCATCTTCCATTGCCATCTCCTTCTTCTCGACGTTCGGATGCCGCGGGACTGGCCACGTATCTCGAAGCCTTTGCTGCCGTGGATATGCAGTCTCTTCGACGCGTCGAAGCCGCGCAATTGCTACGCGGTATCGCCCCGACGCGAGACCTGGTTGCGGCTGCCGCGGAAGTCGAAGTACGCCCCGGGGCCCACCGAGCGCTCGCTCTCGCAGACGCCGCGTACGTGGTGTCGGCAAACTGGAGCGCGACGCTGCTGGACGCTGTGGTGAACTGCGACCCGAGTCGTGCTCGCGTCCAGATCGTCACCAACGGTGCGCAATGACGCTTCTTGCACCGAGAACCGTTGCTCATCGATGGTGCACCGTGTGTCGGTGATGATTTGCACTGGTGCTGAGGCGTGAACTGGTATGCACAGACTTGGAGGTGGACGCGGACGGCATCACGACCGGCGCGATTCAGCTGCGCGTGCAGTCGGCTCGCGACAAAGCGCAGTGGGTCGAGCGGATACGAGCGACCGAGGAGCGAAAAGCTGCAAGTGATGAGCGAGTTGGCGAGACTCCAACGCCGCTTGCGCTGTTCGTCGGAGACAGTGCAAACGATCTGTTGGCGATGTTGGCAGCGGACGTCGGCGTCTCGCTCAAGAGCGGGGCGGACTCGTCGATCGTGCGGTTGGCGACGCGATTCGGGATCCGTCTGCTACCGCTTGGCAAAGAGCACGCGAGCGTCGCAGAGTGCACGCGATTGGCCCGCGAAGCGAGTGCGCGAGGCGAGCAGGTGGTGTTCACAGCACAGAACTGGGACGAGATTGCTTCAGTCATCGTGGCCGCGAGCAGCAGAAGTGAGGCGAGTCGTGAGTCGTCAGTGCGAGTGCATTAGTCGGCGGTTCGCCCTCTGCGGTGCCTCGCTGTGTACGTTGCAACACGCACGAGTACGCTCAGTGCTCCTGCACTTGACCACAGCGTCTCAGATCGTACAGATCATTCGGTCGTGCACGTTTGTGTTTAGCAGCATGCGCGTGTTCGGGTGGCTGCTGCGTACGTCGTCTGCGGCAAAGTGATGTGCACGGCCAATTATTGTGTGAACGGACCAATAAATTGAACGCTGTCCAAGCTCAATCGGAGCGAGGCAGCGCCCAAGCGCGTCACGCGAGTCGCGTCTCGTGCAGGAGGCTCACAGGAGGATCTCGTCGTGGTAGCTCTGCGTGAGCGTCTTGTGCGGCAGCACGACGCAGTTGCGGATGATGATCTCCGGGTTCGCGACGACCGAGACGCCGAAGATCGTGACGTCGCGCACGAGCGCCGTCTCGGCCGAGTGCACGCGGATCTGCGACGCGTTCGGCGGCTGGCCCTCGACGCGCGCCCACTGGCCGACGATCGAGTTCCAGCCAATGACCGAGAAGAGCACGCACGCGTGGTCCTTGATCGTCACGCCCTCGAGGATGATCGAGTGCGCGACGCGGACGCCCGGGCCGATCGTCACGCCCGCCGCGATGCTCACGTTCGGCCCGAGCTTGGCGGACGGGTGCACCTGCGCCGACGGGTCGATCACGACGTTGCCCTCGATCTGCGGCGAGAGCTTGCCGCCCGTGCTGCTCAGCGCGCTCGGGTTCGTGTACCGGAAGCGCTGCATGTAGAGCTCCGAGCACGTGACCGCCATGCCCGGGGTCTTGATCTGGCACCAAAAGTCCCCCGTCTCGTACAGGAAGAGGCTGCCGTGGCCCGCGAGCGGAAGCAGCACGTCCTGCTCGAGGCGGAGGTTGTTGAGGTTGTTGAACTCCGGGAAGAGCTTCTTCAGGTCGTACTCGATGTTCGCCTCGGCGCGCGACTCGGAGCGCAGGCGCTGGCGGCTGAGCGCGTTGCCGACCGAGATGAGCACCTCGATGAGCGCGACGTCGAAGAGGTAGATGCCGCAGTTGATGATGTCGCTCACAAACGTCTCGGGCTTCTCGGCCCAGTGTAGGATCTCCTTCGTGGCCGGGTCCTGCACGAGGCAGCCGTACTTGAGCGCCTCGTCGTGGAACACGCGCTTGCCGAGCACGGTGCACGCGCCGGGGTGGCGCAGGTGGAAGTGCATCATCTCAGTGAGCGGAAACGAGCAGCAGATATCGCAGTGGAGCACAAACAGGCTCGCCGGGTTGCCCTGCAGGATCTCGTCCTTGAAGAAGCGCAGCCCGCCGGCCGTGCCGAGCGCCTTGCTCTCGCGCAGGTACCGGATCTGCACGTTGAAGCGCTTCGCCATGGCGTCGAAGAAGCGCGTGAAGAGCCCCTCGTCGTACGAGCCGATCATGAGGATCTCGAGCAGCCCGGGCACGCGTGCGCACGCCTCGACGTGGAAGTAGAGCATCTCGCGGCCGGCGATGAGGAAGAGCGGCTTGGGCAGGTCGAGGCTGAGCGGGCGGAAGTGGTTGCCCTGCTGGTTCGGCCCGCCGATGAGGATCACGGCCTTGGAGCGCGGGAACGCCACGTCGCTCTCGGCAGCGCCCGTTGTCGGCTGTGGAGTCGGCCGCTGGTGCATCCCTTTTCAGCAAGTAGACAGGCTAGCGAAGGAGCCACGCGCGAGGTGCGCCTTTGTGTGGGGAGCGAAAGCAAGAATATCCTTGTCAGTCAGGTTGGTGCACACTTGCAGCTTGCATCTAATTGATGGCGTTGCGATTCTTGCAAGCTCGTGTCGTCCTGGTTCAACGAAAAATGGTCTTCTTTTCGTAATTAAATAAAGTGAGATACTGATATCTGTAATCAGTTTGCCTATTTTCACAATAAAGAATATGTCATGGCTAGTTTGGGAAATTACAGGTATAGCCATTTGATTTGGTGATGTGCAGATGGCTACATTGCGGACAAACAGGAATGAAGACTTCCGGAGTGTGTGGATGCGCTGCTGCTCGAGTGCTGCCGGTGGTTTCTGCGCGTTAAGCGCATATGGCGGTCGAACTTGCGTGAGTGGAAGATCGCTAGCCAGTCCGGCGAGTCGCGATGCACCACTGGTGTCACCTCCGTGTCTACAGCTGCGATGCGCGTGCCCGATAAACTCGAAGTCGCGCAGATGACGTCGTCCGAATCGCCGAGATCGTAGCGGATTGGACCCATCGCAATGCTCCCTGTCGCTTCGTCGTGGCGAACCATGTACTTGTCCACGTGTACCGGCAGGAGGTAGCCCCCTTTCGGCTTCACCGCGTTCTCGGAGCTCGCAGCGACCGCACTGTCCCCGTCAACAGCGCTGCTTAGTGCGGCGGATGCTGCAGGTGCCTGCGTTAAAGAGGTTGGCATCCCCGACTGTGTGAGCGTTGAGGAAAGTTTGTCGGGGCTGTTCGGTGGTACGGCCAACGGAGAGTTGTTGTCTTGAGCAGATGGTCGCGGTTGGCCGATCACCTTCATCGCCTTCTTTTCGAGGCTTGGCACCATTGACGATGACGACAGCGTCGTCTTGAGCAAGTACGCCATCCACCTCTGATCGCGGTACGTCTGCTTCACGCAGTGCGTCGCTGCAGTGACCGGAGTCATGTGCGTCAGCCCCAGCGTGATCGTTCTCTCGCTGCCGATGGTGACGATGCTTCCTCGCCGGCTGAGCGCGTAACACTCCGCTGGCGATGGAGCCCAGTGGTTCTCACTCGCACAACCTTCGGGATCCGCGCTCTCCGGAGTCTGCTGCTCGCCTGCGCCTCCTTGTCGCAGCGTACCCCGGTGTCCGTGGCCATGCTTCGCCACCTTCGGGCTATACAGCGACACTTTCTCGCACTCGTACCGCACGAGGTGCAGCTCCTCGTCGCTGAGCCGAAGAATTGAGAGCAGGCTAGGCACGAGCAGCCCCTGCTCGTCGATCGCTGCCCCATCCTCCACCACTAGGCGGTGCAACGTCGCCGCACAGATTCTTTTGAGCACCGAAGACTGCGCACTGGAGCAAGCCTGCGGCTGCGGTCCGTGCTGGTACACTCGCAGGAGAGTGTCGATGATTCCGAGGCGGACCATTGCGACGCGAAACACTCGGATCGTACTGAGGTTCGCGATCGCCGCGCACGCTTCTTGCAAGACCCGAGTGCTGATGGTGGGGAATTCGCTCAGATCGGAGCACTCCGACAGATCTCTCACGCACTCCAACTCGCGCTGGAAGTGGCGGACGCCGTGAAGCAGGTGGCGCTCGATCAGCCGGCTGATCCGTCGCCCGTCCGTGGTATCGTCAGCGTCGATGTCTTCTTGCTCTGCAATACTGAGCTCGCTTCTGCACGATGCATGACTCGCTCCACTCGGCTCGTCCTGTCCAGCGCCAGTCCTCTCTCCGTTCAACCCTACACCATCGGCTTCGTCAAAGCCGTTCTCGCCGTAGAACAGCGCCAAGTGCTCGGTCACGCTCAGCGTCAGGTTTCGGATCGCGATCGCGCCGCACTCACGGATCCGGACGTCTCGGAGCGCGCACGCGGACGAACAGATGCTCACGATGACTTGGATCGCCTGGGTCTCCGTCAGCGACTCTTGCACTTGCTGATACGTCGAGAGCTTTGTGAGTATGCTCACACACTGGAACGTGATGCGAGCGTCTTCTGGGTTCACGCGGTGAAGAAGCGCGCAGACGCTCACAACGCGCTGACGTAGCAGCAGCTCGGCGCATCGCGGCTTGCCAGCGAGGATGTTCACCATCATAGCAACGCGGAGACACGCCTCATTGTTGGCTCCGAGCGAATGGTGCTCGAACAGCGGGAGCAGGCGGAGAATCGCGTTCTCCTCGATCATGTTCACTGCCAAGGCGTTGTCGAACGCGAGGTTGTGCAGGCACTTGAGTGCGGCCATGCGCGTCTCCGTCGCCTGGCCCAGCTCCGCCTCCTCGTCGTCCACGCACGGAGCAGCCGAAACCCGTTCGAGCAGCGCCAGCACCGCACGCGCCACGCGGAGCTCGCCGTAGAGGTGGAGCGAGTCCGTGACAAGCGAGCAGTTGGCCAGCGCTTCGACTGCAAACTGGCGCACGACTCGGTGGTCGCACTGCGTGAACGCGAGTAGAAGGTGAAGCGTCTTGCGCTCGCACAGCATCTCGACCCACGGCTGCTTGCAGCTGAGGTTGCGCAGCGCCATGGCAGCGGACGCGCGCGCCTCGATGTCGTAGTCCACGTACTTTCGGATGATGTCGGTCGCTTGCGCGTTCATGAGCTCCTTGTGGTTCTCGGCGAAGCTCGAGAGGTTGCAGATGATGCCCACGGCGCAGCGGCGGCTCTCGGCTGTGAGGTGGCACACGGGCTGGTGGCTCGCGTGCGAGAAGAGGAACGACGACGCTCCCAGCAGCTGTTCTGATCCCTGCACGGCTGGCGCAGTGACGCTTGTCGCCGCGTGTCTACCGACCACGGGTGCTGCAAGGTACGCCATGATGCCATTGCTGAGCAAGCGCTGGTGGTACTGGTGCTCGCACGACAAGTTGAAGAGCGCCTGGAGCCCGATGCTGAACACCTCGTCTGTCGCGCTCACCGGCTGCGCGTGGAGCGCGTCGGCCAAGGCGCGCGGAGTGCCGAACTCCGTGGTGGGACTCACCGCTTCCGAGTGGCTGCGCAGCGGAGCCGACGCGCTGCGGAGCGTCATCACCTGCGAGAGCTTCATGAGCGCGTACAGCACGCCGTCCTCCACGACTTTCTCTCGCGTCGGCAAGTGCGAGAGCAGGTTCGAGAGCGTCTTGGCGTGGATCTGCTTTGCCTGCGCCGAGTTGGCGCGCAGCAGCGCCATGACGATGAAGTCCTTCAGCTCCGCGGACGTCCAGATGCACGCGATCGTCGAGACGTTGCACGCTGCTATGGCAGCGTACTGCTGGCACTCGGGGTGGCTCGCGCGCCCGAGCCGATTCAGCGCCTTCGCGAGGTGCTCGCTCGCGAGGAGCTCAGTCCGCCCTTCGGGCGTGAACGAGATGATCGCGAACGATGCCGAGCACGCGAGCAGCGACAGCGTCTCCTCGTTTTCGTTGCAGCAGTCGATCAGCGCCTGGATGATGCGTCGGCTGGCGCGGCCCGACGCGCACATGTGGTACAGGCTCGCAGCGCAGAACGCTTGTGTCATGGTGCAGACGGCTGCACAGGACGGCGAGTCGCCGGTGCCTGCCAGCATCGCGTCCGTGCGTTCGCACACGGCGATCAGCGTTGCCTCGATCTCGGGGGAGAAGACGAGCGTGTGCGTGTCGCCGCGCTGCGTGGACGACCGCGCGAGCGTGTACAGTGCAGCAGCTGCGTAGCACGCGATTCGACGTTGGCGAACTGGAGCCGAGGGCTTCAGCTTGTTCGCCCTTATGGCCGTCTTTGAAGGGGGCACCGCCATCGTCACCATCACCGCCGCTGCTGCTGCTGCCGTCTCGAGCGGACGCGTGAGGCACTCGAGGATAAGCGCGACGACGCACTCGATGTTTGCGAGATCCATGAGCTCGCTCGCCATGATGCAGATTGCAGCGAGGAAACGCTCCTGGTCGTCGTCGAACGCCAGGTTCATCGTCTTGTACGCCTGCTGCTCCGCTCCGCTGACGCCCGCCGACGCACTGTCCGTGGCCGCGCCAAAGAAGTTGAAGCCGTAGACGAGCGAGCGCACGACGAGCTCGCCGTACACGATCTGTTGGAGGCGGCGCTCGAAGAGCAGGTTGCACAACACGAGAGAGTAGATGTACTTGAGTCGCCGCGAGTGGCTCGGATCCTCCGCGGCAATCGCGAGCTTCTTGCCGTCGAGAACGCGCACCAGGTCGTTCGAGTACGCGGCTTGCTGCGCGAGGTTCAGTATCGTCACGAGCGCGTCCTCCTTCACGTCTTCGCCCGTGAAGAGGTTGATCCGCGCCGCCGCCGCGGCGTCAGCGCCGTCTTCTGGCGCGTCCGCGCTCTCCTGCACGGCGATGGCGACCACGTGCAGCAGCGGCAGCACCTGGGGGAACTCCATGAAGTACGCAGTGCACGTGTCGTTGAAACTCAGGTTGCGAATCGTGCGGATAACGTTGTGGAAGTAGACCTGGGCGTCGTCCTGCGACGACGCGAACCGCTGGCGATCGAGCAGCGCCAGCCGCGTCGTCATGTGCACGATCTCTTGCGTGAACGCGTGCTTGCGCAGCTCGTCGCTCGCCGAGAAGTTCGCGAGCGCGCGGGAGCACGCGACGACCGTGTGCTTCAGCCGCTTCTCCGCGGTCGCGCCGTACGCTTTGCTCCCGACGTCGCGCAGCGCGCCGTAGAGCAGCAGCGAGAGCGTCTTCATACCGTGCGTGCTCAGAACGTTGTGGAACTCGACGAACGCAGAAAAGTTGCCGAGCGTCTCCGCGATCACGTGCAGCATCCGCATGACCGCCTCGGTCCTCGCGGCCCACGGAGGCCGCGCGCTCTTCCCAGGAGCGCTCGGTGCCGACAAGAGCCGCGTGGTGGGCGGCCCGGCGTCTTCCATCACTTTGCACACGAGCGCCGCCAGCGCATGGAGCGCGTCCGCTCCGCCTCCTCGGAGCGCCGCCGTGCAGCTCCCGCGATAGAGCGAGAGGTTGTAGAGCACTTCGGCCGCGAACTGCGTCGTCGACGGCGCGGACGCGAACTGGCCGACCACACTCATGACGCCCACTTGGTTCTGCACCGAGTGGGGCTCGCCGAGGAACACGCGGTCCGGGAATACGTGGCCGTGGAAGATCAGGTTCGCGATGCAGCTGACCAGCAAGACCTGGAGCTGCTCCAGCGGCAGCGGCAGCATCGACAGCAGCTCGACGATGACTTTCGAGCGCGCGAGCGACTGCGCGAACGCTGCGTGCTGGCTGATCCGAATCAGCGCAGTCACGCACAGGATCTTGACGTGCAGACACGGAGCCCAGCTCAGCTCGAGCAGCGCCTGGACGCCGTCGAACAGCACGAACGCTTCCAGCGCGCGCTGGTCCGTCGTCAGGTTCACCAGTGTCGCCGCACAGTACCGCAGCAGCTTTGGGTGCTCAATGTCGCTGAAGTCGGCGATCTGCGAGATGGCGCCGCCCTGGATGATCGCGAGCTCCGACCCTGCCTGGCACGAAAGCTTGTAGAGCGACCGCGCGCAGAATATCCGCGCGTCGAGGTTCTCGGGCAGCTCGGCGCGCGGCGGAGGCGAGTGCTGCTGCGCGGGCGGCAGCCCGACTGGCCCCTTCAGGAGCACGTTCACGTCGCCGCGGATCGATCCGAGGCGCTTCATCGTTGGCTTCGAGCCGCGACTGCTGCTCACGCGCCGTAGCGCGGGGGATTTCGGTGGCGAGGCGACGGTCGTGATTGGAGGCGGCTCGTCGGCCAGGAGAGGCAGCTGGCCGACGGCCATGTACGCGCTCTTCCAGCGCGCGTTGGCGGCGTCGGGGCTTGTCGGTGGGAGCTCGTCAACCGCCCCGAGCGGCTCGCCTTTGCTGCCGCTGTCGGTCGCCCACGGCGCTGTGCCGCACGGAGACGTGCCGTCGTCGATCATTGCCATCAGGTCGAACTTCACCTCGTCGCCTGCAAACTGGTTGAGCGGGATCACGTACTTGTTGCGCACCCGCAGCGTGCTGAGCGCCTGGCTGGCGCGCACGACTCGCGCCAGGGACTTGAGGCGCAGGGCCGTCGGGGAAGGCTTCGCCTCGAGCTCGGCTGGCGCTTTGCCCGAGCTGAGCGACGTGCGGCGGTCAAGAGAGCTGCTGCTGGCGCGTGATTGGCGCCGACTCAAGCTCAGGAGGCGGGACGACTGGCGGGCCAAGTCGCTCGGGGCGATCGTGACCCGGAGCAGCGGCTTGGGGTCCGCTGCTTTCAGCTCCATGCCGGCTGTTGCAGCTTGCTGGGGCAAGCTGCGCTGCGCTGCCCGCTGATCGATCGAAGCGTGCGCGAGGCGATGATCGAGTAAAATAGACTCTTCCTCACTATACTAACAGCAGCGTTTCGTGAAGTTTCAGCGTGCTTCCGAGTCTATTTCGCCGTGCGTCTCGAATGAAGGCGGAGCCGCGAGCGTCCCCACTCGCCAGCCAGCCAGCCAGGTATCAGCGTGTCAGCGGCCGCGCCGTCACGTCTTGCGCTGCGTCGGGAGCCAGCGGTGGTCCTTGCTCGCGTTCTTCTTGCGCTTCTTCGCCATGAACTTGGACAGCCGGCCGCTCTCCTGGAGGTCCTGGAACTTGGTCTCGAGCTCCAGCTTCTTCTTGTCTTTGCGCTGCGCAGGAGCAAGCACCGACACACACACCCAAACGCGTCACGAACCAGCCAAACGATAAAACCAGCAAGCGAAACACGAGTGACCCAACGAACCTTGAGGTAGAACGGGTTCTTGCCGCTCGCGACCGCGTCGCGCTCGTCGCGCTTCCGCTTCGTCAGTGCCGACTTGATCTTCTCCGACTTCTTCTTCTCTGAGAGCTCCTGCGACCGGACGTTGATCTCGTGCTGGGCATTGCATTGCAATCGCCGCCACCGCTCCGCATCAGCTCGTGATGTTCCTCACTCGCACGCACACAACGACACCAACATCCGCGCACCTTGAGCTCCTCTTTTCGCGTCACGCTGTTCGCGTTCCTGAGCTGCTTCTTCAGCTCCTGCAACTCCGATTGCTTCATAACGAGCCACAACAACAGCAGCAGCGCGTGTGAGAACTCTCTGCGGCCTCTCCAGACAGCAATGCCACACCACCAGCAACCCACCTTGTACTCGTCCAAGAAGGCATAGCTCTTGGCGAAGAGGTCTTCGTTCAACCGGCCGGTGGTGGCGTCGAAACGCGGGTCCACGAGCTTCTTCTTCTTCACCTCCACAACGTTCTTGAAGCGCGACACCTGGCGCCGCGACGAGAGTTCGAGCGGGCGGTTCTTGTTCCGCTTGGGCTTTGCGCCGCCGCCGGTGTTGGCGGAGCTATTGGCACCGGCGTCTTCGTCGTCGTTGCCATCTTCGCTGCCGTGGGTGGCGCGTGCCTGCGATGCAGCGGCAGTGACGCCGTTAGGAAAGAGCGCGAACCCGTTCTTCTTCTGGCGCAGTCGCTCCTCGAGCGGGAGGTCGCGCTCAGAGACGGCAGCAGGCGCGGTCTTGGTGCGCTTCCTGGCTGTCGGTGGTGGCGCCATCAGTTTGTATTGATTGAGTGGACCAAGAACAAAAAAGTCGGCTCAGTTCTGAAGAGGGCTGTCATAACGAATGACTCGATTTGAGAGGACAGACAACTCCTCTGCCTTTGAAAATTTATTGTACATAAACATATTGACATATTGCGAATTCAGTTTAGACAATAATAAATGGTGGCAGTATATTTGCTTTTGAAATGTAAAATGCCGAAACGACGCGCTCGAGAAAATGGAATTGACGACAAGATCGCGGACGTCAGTCAAGGAATTGCTGCGTTGTATGTGAAGCAGCAGGCAAATGCGAACCCCAAATGGCACAAGGTTGTTGACCTTGTGTTGGCAGCTTTTGAGGCAATGTGGCCGCATGTGCTTGAACAACGGCGCAAAGGCTGTTTTACTCGCTGAAAGCGGGGGCTGCTGCAGCTGCCCGCCCGCCCTGGGTCTTGTGCTCAGCATCAGCTCGAGGCGCTCTTGCAGACAGACAGGACTCGTTTGAGCTGGGGAAATGACTGGCCACGCGAGAATCCAGATTGAGAACTCGCACCAACCAACTTTTTGAGCGCATCCATCTCCACCACAGACTGCACCAGCTCTTGCTCCTCAGAGGCCGCCGAGCGTCGACGCACCCTGCCGCTGAGTCTGGAAACGAATGACGTCATGTTCGAGGTGTCAGTTCTCGATACTCACTCAAGTCGAGTGAGAGGGGCTTCAATACAGTACTGCACCTCAAAACAAGCAGAACGCAAGCACTGAAGTGAAACGACAAATGGCGAGTCGAAATCGGAACACAATTGCACGGAGGAAGCCATGGGCATGGCCACCAGGAAGGCGAGCATGCACCATGTTTGTGTCGTATTGCTACAATACTTGGCGCTGGTTGCAGCCCTGAGCTGCAAGCGTGTGGGAGCCATCTGGGCTGCCCGGCGCTCCAAGCAAATGGCGTTCTCGAAGCACCAGTTCTTTATCGGAATACTTTTGACCAAATAAATCACGTCCAAAACAAGGTTGATCTTGGCTTTGCACTCTGCTTTATCACTCTCATTGTAGCTCAAAAGACACCCACTTTTGGGACAGTATCCAAGCGACGCGACAACTGCGTGTCCCACATACTGTACCGGTAATCCTCGCTGCGTCATTCGATGACGCACCGGCCGCTAGGTGCCCTCTTTCACTTGCTGTTTGTATGTCCCCGTTGATCCGATGATGTCACAGGAGCGCTACGCTTGAAGAAGGAGGCGCGTCGTTGCCCGAAGCGACGGCGCTTTGCACGGGTACGATCGTGATTGTGTGGTGGCCATTCCGGTCTGCTTCCGAGTATTTCCGGGTCGCGGTTTGGTTTGGGGGCAGTTGCGGACAACAACGACGAAAAGAGGAGGTCTGGGACCTCTGCCTCGATCGATTCATTCATCAAGTTGCCCCCTTTAACGCACCCGCTCGTGTGTGTCGGCGCGCCTCCAGCAAGCAAGCTTCTCTCCAACCGCCCCAAGTAACAGACAAACACACACATACAGAGAGAGAGACGATGGACGCCCTCACGCTCGACGCGCACCGCCAGCTCAGCTGCTTCCTCTCGCTCAGCGACGACGACGAGATGGCGCAGATGATCCTCGAGGAGCTCTCGTTCCCGCGCCGTTCGTACATGAACGTCGCAGCCTCGCTCGCCAGCTCCCCGTCGAGCCGCCAGTCTGAAGGCGGGCTTGGCTCCATCTCCGAGGACGACCGCGAAGAGAACGGCGACGAGGATGACGCGTAAGCGGCGCACACGCTCCCCCTCGCCGTGGGGTCGAGACGGAGATGGCGGTGGCAGCGTGCGGCAAGAGGGAGTGCGCACAAGTCGACGCCGCCAGCTCCTGCTCGCCCTCCCGCCACCCCGCCCCACTCGTACTCTTTCGCGGACGGTGTACCAACTACGACGTACTGTGCCATATCAACCCGCCGCGTCCGGGTCTTGCGCTATCGCGCCGCTTTCCCCGCCTGCAGCATCTCGGCAGGCAACACGACCCCCCGAGGTGTCCCCACACGCACTATTTATGAGGAGAGTCTCTCGAGGAGCCAACAAGTAATCCAATGCAAGTGAAGACGATGAATGATACGCATCCACTTGCGTGCTGCTCCTGTTCTTCTCTTCTTTGTTCACACCACAGAGTCTGCACCTCGTGACACTCAACTCCCACTGACATGGTGCGTATCGTTCGCTCGCGATCCAAGATCGCGTCGTGTTCTCGTTCAAGTGCCCGCCTCACAAGCCGCTCTCAGCGCGCAGCATCTTGCTCGAGATGTCGTTGCTCAGGATCCACGCCGCAATGTCCTCCGGCACAGACGGACTCGCGCGCGCCTTGTCGTCCAGCTCCGGCAGCAGCGCCGCCACGAGCTGGGCTGGGGAGAGCGGACCCAACACCGAATTCTTCACGAGCACGATCGCGTTCACGAACGGCTTCCCGCCGCCCGGTCGTCGCGTCACGAATCGATGCTCTACGTAGAACGCGCGGGCATCCCAGCAGCGCACGCGGGTCTCGAGCGCGTACGCCTCGCCCAGTGCCAGCTCACGTCGGTAGCGGACGTTCTGCGAGCCGACGATGAGGTTCCCGCCATGCGCCGTGAGCACGCGCCACAAGCCGTTGCGCTGCGATGCGCCGTGCGACCACGACCAGTCATTCATGAGCCACTTGTTTCTTTGCTGCATGTTGTTCCCTCGCACACCCGCCACTTCGCATGCACGCAGGCACGCACGCACGCACACAATGTGCACACTCTCACCTGCCAAAAGTCCCGCCGCGCGAAGCCACACTCGCGCAGAAAGCGCGCATTGTTGCAGTGCCCGTTGCGGTCGATGTCGCCCGGCAGCACACGACCTGGCAGCTCGCCTACCGCCAACAGCGCCCGTCGCGGCTTCGCCTGCACGAGTCCGCGCGCAGTCAGTGCCTCTGCTACTGCATTGCTCGCCAGTCGCGCAAAATACCACGCGTCGCAGAGCGCGAACGCTGCGAGGCAGCCGAGCGCCGCGCTCGTCAACGCGCCGGCGCGGGCTGCAAAGAAACTCAGTGCCGCGACTGCCAGCGGCGGCACCGCGAGCACCGCGGCCGCCGTTGTCTTGCGCGCCATTCACTCGTGTAGAGAGCGGATTGACGAATGATGCGGATCGATGATGCACTCCGATTTTTGACGCGCGCACCAACAGATACGGTACTCAGTAGACACGAAGAAGCACTCACTGGTTGAAGCAGGACGCGTTGCCGAGCTGTGGTTGTCCGAGCGGTGGCGACGCATTTGATGGGCAAGGAGAAGATCGCCCCAGCTTTGGCTGTCGAACCGACGAGCATCACCCACTGCGTGGCGCACGTGTCGCTCTCTTTCTCAAGATTTCCGGAGTATCTTGATCTCAAATGGCCCGCTGGCAACGAGACTCTACCATCTCTACCATCTCACCCGTTGCAGCTGTCATCATTGATGTTCGCTCGTCGTCGTTCTCGTCGTCGAGTTCGGTCTCGACCATCTCGATCACTGTGATCTGAGCTCACAAGGGACAGACGACAGGTGCGAAACTTACCGTGCACAACGCGAACGAGATCGAGCTCGCGTGGGATGAGTTGCTTTGGTTTGCCAACAACTATAGTGGCAAAGCGAGCGGCTCGACCGAGCAGTGTTCATCAGAGCGATCCAGCTTGCGCGCTGTGCGTGCATCGTGCATTATGTGTCGTGTCGCGGCCAAAGTAAACTATCAAACGGACTATTTTGCGTCAAGCAGACTCTCAGATCGAATATAACACTTCTTTTAGTGGCCTCTCCGATACAATTTTCAAGTCGCAAGAAGGGGGCTTTCCCCCTCATTCCAAAATCGACAACGACGACAACAACGACGGCAACGACGATGGACCTCGCCCTCGCGCTCAACATCGACGCCAGCAGCGCCAGCAGCATCAGCGTCGTCAGCAGCGTCATCTGCGAGCCGTACGACACGCTCTCGTCCGCGCAGCTGCGCGAGGAGGTCTCTCGGCGCAGGATCCCTACCATCCGGACGGGACCCGACACCAACTACAACAAAGCCGGTTTCATCAAGCTGCTCCGCGACGACGACAGAGCTGTGCGCCAGGCAACCGCGGCCGATAGTATCGACGGCACCACAGAGGGTAGCGCCGCCACCAACACTGTCGCCAGCACCGTCGCCAACACTGTCGCCAAAGCTGTTGCCAACGCTGGCGCCATCGCTGTCGTCAACCCTGTCGCCAACACCGTCGTTAACACCGTCGCCAACTCCGTCGTTAACACCGTCGCCAACTCCGTCGCCAACACTGGCGTCATCCCTGTCGCCAGTACTGGTGCCAACACTGTCGCCAGCGCCGCCGCTGCGCCGCCCGCGGGCACCAGGACGCGGACGCCGACCCGGATCCCCCACTGCGCGATTCGGCTGCTCAACGTGCTCTTCTCGGACGCGTTCGCGCCCCGTTTCGCTGAGATGGACGCGCCAGCTGAGCGCGATGGCGCGTTCTGGTCGGACGTGCGGGCGGCGTTCCTGTCGGACAACCCGACGTACATGAACAAGATCAGCACCCACCCGGCGCTCACCTCAATCTCGCCGAAGATCTACGCCGCGCACTCGGCGGAGAAGCTCAAGTCGATCTGGAGCGAGGTGATGCGCGCGCACCAGCGCGCGAGCGCCGAGATGGCGAAAGTTGGCACGCACGAGTCGGACTTTTTCAAGTTCTGCCGGGGAAACGCGAACGCGCTCTACCTGAACTGCTGGCTCGAGCGCCGGCCCGAGCTCCGCCCCGAGGCGCGGCTGTCGGTGGCCCCACGCGCTTCTGCCCGCGCCCCCGTCAGCATGCTGCGACCGCGACCGACGTCGGCCAGCGAGTTGTCGGACCCGAGCTCTGCGAAGCGTCACAGAGGGCACGAACAACTGACGGCCGACGACAGGTTGAAGGCGACAGTGCGCGGGCTCGTCGTCGAGGAGGTGCTGGCGATGGTGCGAGCGCTCGCTGACGCGACCGGCGAGCGCGCGAGGGTCAAGAAGGAGAAAGCGATGCAGTCGCAGTGGCTCGAGCTCGCTGTCGGCATCGACGCACTGCGTGACCGCGTGAAGCGGCACCGGCCGGGAACCTCCGAGTACATCGATGCCGAGCGAGACTTGATGTATGCGCTCAACAGGAAGCAGAAGCTCCAGGAGGAGCTCGGCAACTAACCACCAGCAATGGCACCATCCATGGCCCTGAGTTCGGTGCTTCACACGAGTTCCTGTACATGTACTGTCAGTCGTACTGTTCCTGATGATACTTTTGATAATACTATTTTTGATACTTTTGGGCGAATTGCAGCCTGCAGTTCTTGATTCCGCGAGCCATTCCTGCTTCGCGCCATGAGCGCCGCCGCCGCCGCCGCGATGGACGCACAGGCGCGCGCGCTCGAGTTTGAGATCGCGCAGCTGAGCGAGCGCGCAGCACTGGACGCGCAGGTCGTGCTGGAGAAGCAGCGGCTGTACGCGCGCGTGGGGCAGTTCCTGCTCGGCGTCTACGACGGCCACTGGTGGTGCCGCTTCCCGCCCCTCATGGTGTTCATGACGCGCCTGCTGGAGCTGCACCCGGCCACCGACAGCGTGCGCGTCTTCGTGGACAAGATGGCGATGCAGCTGGGGCTCTGCTACAAATGGTGCGTACAGGCAGCGTCGTGGCTCGCGAGTGTGTAGCGTCGAGCGCTCACCCGCTGATTATCGTACCTGCCACCTGCACACGCCTTCATGCGCTTACCTGCATGCACGCCCACACAGCGTCGACATCTACCACGCGTCGCTGCCGAGCGTGCGCATCGACCTCGAGTACGAGTTTACGCCGGCGTCCATCAAAGCGTTCTTCGCCAAAGTGGCGCAGCTCGACGCCGAGCGCCTGCACGCGGTCTTCACGCTCAAGAGCGAGGGCGCGGGCGCGGCGCCGACATCCCGCACCGAGAAAGAGCGCGTCGCGACGACTTTGTCCACTGCGATGTACGAAGTGCTGAGCCAGCGGCGCCTGTTCTCTGACTTTCGCGTCGTCCGCGTCGTCTCCAAGGTGCGCGCGTCGCGTTCCGTCGTGTGAGCGAAGCAGCACGCACAGGACGACTCTCATGAGCGTTGCGTGGACGGCGCGTGTGCATGTGCCAGTGGCTCTCGACTGCGTCGGCCGACGTGAAACAGCTGCTGGACGTCGAGCGCCTGCGCCACTGTCCTGGGGTCTACCAGCTGCTCGTGTCGCCCGACGCCGGCGTCAGGTGTGTGTGTGAAGCGCACGCTTGCGGTCGGTGTATGTTGAGTAAAATGCGTCCTCCTCCTCTCCTAGTCTCACTGCTTACGTCACTGCTGACACAGAGCCTGGGGGACGTCGCTGGTGCACAAGTTCGGGCCGATCGACCTGTCGGGGGAGAACGGCGACGAGCAGCCGTTCCTCAAAGTGCTCGACGAGTGGATGTACATCCTCGAGAGCGCGTCGTTCAACGTCTCGGTGCTCTCGCTCGACTTGCAGACGACCGAGGAGCTGCCAGTGGTACAGACATCCTTCCCTTCCCTTGCTCTTTTCCTTCGGTTTCCCTTCGCGCCGTGTGCATGACGCTCATGCGCTGTGGGTGGGGACCCCTTCGCTCCGTGCAGTTTCTAGAAGCCGGCAACTGCATCAAGACGCCAACGAACCAGACGCTCTGGGCGGCGCTCGACACGGTCATGCAGCAGATGGACGAGACGAGTCTGGAAGTGATGCTCGAGTCGTTCGACAACCTGCCCGATCTCGTGTTCAACTACCTCAACGACGCCGATCCGACGACCACGAGCCAGCAGATCACGTTCGTGGTGCGTCGCTCACACCACAGCTACGTCGTGTGGATAGTGGATGGTGGTGGTGGTGGTGGGGGGAGGTGAGTGGCTGACGGATCCGTGGGTGGTGGTGACCCGGCCCCGACAGATCTGCAAGTGCTACGCTGTGATGCTTCGGTGCTTGGGGCACCGATTCTGGAACCACACGGTCCACACCCCAAAGACCGTCCTCGACATGGTCGTCCAGCACTGCCAGCTGCCGTCCTGGCGCGTGTTCGTGACCAAGCAGCTCGTCGACTTGCTCCCGCCGCTTCTCGCGTCGAGCCGCCCGGCGCAGCTCTCGAGCCGACAGGTTGGTGGCGCGTGGTTGGTCGTTCGCGAGACGACGCCACTGACGCTGTGACCCTGCGTGCGTTGTGTGCGGTGGCCAGTCGAACCGTCTCAAGCTCGATTTCTACCTCGAGTCGCGAGAACGCCTGCTGTTGTTTCTGATCGAGGGAACGACGAGGTTGGCGCACTTTACCGACCCGTCGCTGACCGTCGCGTCGTCCCGAGCCGTCTCGACCATCATCTGCGACTGCTACGACCCGCGCTTGCAATCGGCGACAGCGACAGGCGGCGGCGGCGGCACGACCGACCCAGCGCGGGACGACGGCGCGCTCCCCGAGTCGCAGCTCATCGACTACTCGGTCTCGGAGACCGCGTTCTGGTGGCCGTGCGGCCCGCACTCGCGGCCGTCGTCCGGGGGCGACCTCGAGCCGCTCTGGGCGCCGTACCTGTTCCAGATCATCGTGAACCCGGAGAACGTGTCCGCGCTCGTGGACCACGCGGCGATCACGTGCTCGACGATCCTGAGCAAGCACCTGCTGCTCGCGCGGGACGTCGTGTTCTCCAGCTTGGTGCGCGGCAGCGACGGCGGGCCGCTCAAGACGACGATGGCAGACATGACCAAGTCCAAGCCCGTGATCACCGCGATGCTGAGCAAACTGTGCGCGTGGAAAGCGATCGCGACGATCCCCGTCGCGGTGCACGGCGCGCTCTTCGAATCCATCGGCGGCATCTCGGAGATTGTGAACGTCGTCGCGGCGCACGCGGCTCCGAGCGAGGAGGTCGTGAGCTTTAACGCGGTGCTGAAGCAGTACCAGTTGCACCTGATGGCGTACTTGGAGCGCATCTGCGACGAGGTGCTGGTCAAGGGCTTGACGAACCCGCTCCGGTTCCCAGTCGTCGCGCAGCACACGACGCTCTGTTTGCTCAATCCGACGAGTGCGGTCGACCAGAGCATCAAGAGGTACGCCACTGGAGTTGATTGGATTGGGGGCTGTCGTTGGCACGCTGCGTGGTGCATAGACGCCTCGTGCTGACGCGCTTTGGACTGGACCCCGACGCTGTGCCCCAGGCTGCTCGCGCACGTCGCGGCGCCCAAGAACGCGCCGGCAAAGCCGCAGTCGGTGATGGAGTCATGCCTCATCTCGGTGCACCGCAACACGGAGGCGTTTCTGCGCGGCCTGCTCTCGCTGCTGCAGTCGCTGCGGCTGTACGACTTCCACGTGGCCGTCGCGCTCCCGACGCTCAAGAAGCTCGTGTTCGTCTGGTCCAAAGTGTTTCAGGTGCTCGGGGCGTCGCTCCAGAAGACGCTCGACGACACGTCGGACGCCGTCAAGGCCGCCAAGGCCGCGCCCAGCGCTCGAACGCGTAGTGGGCAGGCGGCGGCGGCGGCGTCGAACGTGAACCTCCAGAAGCTCCCGATCCTGATCAACGACTTCCTCGTCTCGCTGCTCTCGCGGCTGTACGCGCCAAGCTCAACGCCGGCCGCGCTGCCTGTCGACGAGTCGGTCCTCGTGCACATCTTGGACTTTGCAGTGACGTTCTGGGTCTTCTGGACCGAGACAATGAAGGACGCGAACGCCGCGACGAAGCGCTCGGCGGGGCTCGTCGTGCCGCTCGTGCGGTGCATCGAATCGGGCTCGGTCGCGGAGAAGCCGCGCGCGGCCGAGCTGCTGATGCTCGTGCTCGAGACGCTGCTCCGCGGCGGCGTCGCGCTGGACGAGAGCGCGCTGCGGCACGTCGAGAGCGTCAAGAGCACGTCGGCGGCGATCGCGTCGAAGCGCTCGACCGACTTTGCGCGGGTCGTGACCAAGTTCCGGCAGTTGGACCGAACCGCCGGGTTCTTCACCAAGAAAACGGCGATCTCCGAGTGGCGGGGAACGCGAGACGCGGATGCGACTCAGCCGGCCTCTGCGGCTCCTTCGGCGTCGGCGCACGCGGCGGCTGTTGACCTGTCGCGGCCGCCGAAGCCGCAACGGCGGCATGTGGCGGCGATCGACCTCACGGGCAGCTCCTCGAAGCCGCTCCAGGCGAGCCGCCTTCCGATGAGCGGGAAGGCGGCCGCGAGAGCGCAGGCGCGGGTCGAGGTGGACTTGACAGGCTTCACCAAGCTGTCGGACGAGGCGAGCGCGCGGAAGAACCACAGCTTCTACACCGAGTCGGACTACGTGACGCCGCGCACACGCGCGCCGTCGCCGGTCGAGCGCGACACCACAGCGACCGCGAAGGCGGACTTTAGCATGTCCCAGGTGCTTCGCGGCATGGCGCACGCGCACGGGACCGCGCTCAGCCGTGTGCGAGGGAGCGAGGACCGCGCAGCTGCGCCGCCCACATCCGACCGCACTGAGCCGGCAGAGGCGGACGCGGCGGCGCAGGACGAGGCGCTGCAGTTCGCCGGGCTCTTCCACCGCATCAAGAACACGCAGAAGCCGGTGCCCGTGTGCTCCCTGCTGCCGTTCTACCGGCAGCTCCTACAGCTCTGCATGCCGCAGCTGCTCACGCGCGAGTTCGAGCGCGAGCGGTCGGACCGCGTGCTCACGGCGCCCGCGCGGAGCTTCAAGAAGATTGCCGAGTACGTGAACGCGTACCTGCCGCTGCTGCTCGAAGAGACGAGCAACGAGCTCCACGAGGGGCTCCGCAAGGTCTACGCGAGCAGCGGCGGCCACGTGCTCCGGTACGAGTCGGAGAAACCGCGCGAAGGGATGCGGTGCCTCCACTGCACGATCGCCGAGGTGGACGAAGCGGCCGTGACCCAGAGCGCGTTCTTCCAGGCCCGGAACGCCCACCGCGGCACGCCAAAGGACAAGGTGTTCCGCAATGGCGACGTCGTGCTGATGCGGATCGTCGGCAGCGACGCGCAAGCCCGCGCCGGGTTCCTCGGCCACCGCGAGCTGCTCGGCGTCGTCCTCGTGAGCGAGATGGAGAAGAGCAAGAAGCACACGTCGGCGCACCGGAAGCCCGGCGCCGAGAACGACGAAGCGGAGAGCGTCAAGGTGCTGTTTCTGAACGACGGCGAGCTCGACACGGCGACCGCCGACGTCGGCGCGTTTGCGGTTGAGTCGCTGGCGGCGGGCGCGATCGCCGACTCGGCGTGGAAAGTGCACTGCGTGGCGAACCTCACAACGTCCGCGCGCGAGTACATCTCGCTGCGGTCGGTCGACATGCTGCCAGAGCACCTGCGCACCGCGGTGCTGACGCCGGGCGTGTACCAGTCGACGCAAACCGAGCTGATCCGGATCACGACCGCGCTCGACGAGCTCACGAGCGCGCGCGCGCGCGACGCGGACGCCAAGATGCTCGCGCTGCTCCGGCGGCTGGATACGATGGACGTGACGCTGATGGACCTGCGGGTGCGTTTGTTACGTGTGTGGTGGTGGGCGTGGGTGGTGGGAGAGCCTGTCGGTTTATATGGCGTGTGGTGGGTGACTGGGATGACGGTGTCGTGACGCGCAGTCCACAGGCGTCGGGAAGGCGGTCAACAGGCTGCGAAAGCACGCGAACGCGGACGTGAAGGCGCTCGCGAGCGGCCTGAAGGACAAGTGGACGAAACTCATGAGCGCGGCCGACGCGCTCGAGCGGGCGCCGCGGTTCCTGCCGGCGGCGCTCTGGGACGCGATCAAAGCGCAGTACAACCAGTCGCAGCTCCAGTCGGTGCACAGCGTGCTGAACAACTACAGCGTCGGCATCAGTCTGCTCCAGGGCCCGCCGGGCACCGGCAAGACGAAGACGATCATGGGGCTGCTGAGCGGCTTCTTGGCGCTCCAGCCGCCGGCGCTGGCGATCATGCCCTCGAGCACCAGCAGCGCGCTCCGATCGAGCAGCAGCGCGGCTCCGACACCCCGAGGCGGCGAGCTCAGCAGCAGCGGTCAGCCGGCGCGGGAGCCCGGTGCGAGCGACCAGCGCCCGACGTTCTCGCTCAGCGCGGTGACGTCGGCGATGGGCAGCATCCTGCGCCGCTCGGACGCCGACGCGACAGCGGCCGCGCCGAAGCGGACGACGATCCAGGCGCTGAAGAACACGACGACAGTGCGGAGCCGGCTCGAGGACAAACTCGCGGCGCGGAAGCCGACCACGGGGGCCAGCGGCGGCAGCGCGGCGGCGTCGCTCGTCGTGCGGCAGCGCGTGGTCCCGTCGAACCCGGTTGCGCGCGTGCGGCGCAGCAATCACGTGCTGCTGTGCGCGCCGTCGAACGGCGCAGTGGACGAGCTCGTGCTGCGGATCGTCACTGACGGACTCATGGACAGCACGGGGCGCGTGGTGAAAGTGCGCGCGCCGAGTGTGCACCCGGAGGCGCTGAGCGACGAGTGGCTCTCGGTCGTGCGGCTCGGGAACCCGGGCGAGGACGCGTCGGACGCGGTCAAGGCCGTGTGCCTCCCTCAGATCATCAAGCGCGAGCTCGACATCCACCCGAAGGCAGTGCAGCTGCGCGCGCTGCAGGACGCGCAGCAGACGCTGCGCAAGTCGATCCGCGACTTCCACCAGCGCGCGAAAGAGGCCGCCGAGGCGGCGTCGGACGGCGCGCCGCGCGCAAGCCGCAAGGGCCTCGCGCAGACCCACGCGCAGCTCACCAAGTGCTCGGGCGAGGTGCGGCGCCTGCGCGACGAGGTCTTCGCGCTGCGCACCAAGATGACGGCCGCGCTGCTCTCGCGCGCGAGCATCATCGCGTGCACGCTGTCGAAAGCCGGCAGCGGCCCGCTCGCGGGCCTCCCGCGGGGCTTCGACGCGCTCATCATCGACGAAGCCGCGCAAGCGGTCGAACTCAGCACGCTCGTGCCGATCCGCGAGCGCGTGGCGCGCGTCGTGCTGGTCGGCGACCCCAAGCAGCTACCGGCGACCGTCAAGAGCGTCGTCGCCGCGAGCGCGCGCTACGACCGGTCGCTCTTTGAGCGCATCGCCGAGAGCGGCGTGGCGCCGTCGATGCTGCGCGTGCAGTACCGCATGCACCCGTTCCTGCGCGAGTTCCCGTCGACGCAGTTCTACGGCGGCCTGCTCACGGACGGGCCAAGCGTGATGGAGCGCGTGCGCCAGGTCTGCCCGGGCGTGTACCAGTACCCGGCGTTCCAGCCGTTCCTGCTCTATGACGTGACGAACTCGAGCGAGGAAGACATGCACGGCTCCAAGTTCAACCGCGTCGAGGCGCAGTTCTGCGTCGACCTCTGCCGCACGCTCTTTGAGACGTGCGCGGACGCGCGCAAGCAGCACTGGTCCGTCGGCTTTGTGTCGCCGTACAAGGAGCAGGTGCGCGTGCTGCGCCGCGCGCTGAGCCAGTCGGCGATCCCGCAGTCCGTCGCGGTCGAAGTGAACACGGTCGACGGCTTCCAGGGCCGCGAGAAGGACGTGATCGTGTTCTCGTGCGTGCGCGCGTCCAAGCGCGGCGGCATCGGCTTCCTCAAGGACGTGCGCCGGCTCAACGTCGCGATCACGCGCGCGCGCTTCTGCCTCTTTGTTGTCGGCCACGTGAACACGCTCGTGCGCGACGAGACGTGGGCCGCGCTCGTGCGGAGCGCCGAGGACCGGCGGCTCGTCGTGCGCACGCGCGGCGCGAGCTTTCCAGAGGTCGCGCGCCGCCTCGAGAGCGACGAGAACCAGAGCCTCGCGGCGCACTTTCAAGCGATGCACGCAAAGGCGGCGAAGAAGCACGCTGGGGCGACGACGCCGACTGTCGCGACAGACGATATGAAGAGCGAGTCGCAAAGCGCGGCGATCAAGAACGAGCCTGCGGGCATCGACGTCGCTGAGACAGCGAACATGACTGGGGGATCATCTGCGTCTGCGTCGGAGGCGGTGCTAAGCAGCTCCGACACGAAGGCGACACTGCGCGCACAGCTGACGCCACTGGGCACCAGGCAACCCGACGACGTGGCGGGGCCGACGACGACGCCGTTGTCGACCGGTACTGGCCCTGCTGATGCGCCGGTGAAGACGGAATCCGGAGTCAAGCCGGAGCACCCAAGATCTGCTACGACGCCACGGGGCGATCATGACCGCGCGTCGCCTGCGAGAGGGAGAGAGGATGAGGCACGGTCTAGACACTCCTCGGATGGCTCCCGCGGTGACAGCGAGCGGGCGTCGCGCCACACTCGAGTGTCGTATCACGATCGGGAGTCGCACCGTGACCGCGAGTCGCACCGCGACAGAAAGCGCGAACACTCGTCGGGCTCGCGACCGTCGAACGACTGGCGCCGGGGCGAGCGAGCAGGCGACGATGACCGCGCCGCCAAGCGGCCACGCCACGAGCCCAGCAACGACTGGTACGCTCCTCACGCGTCTCGAGGAAGAGACGACGACCCACGCGCGTCGCGACCGCCGCAGCCGGCAGCGAGCGCGACAGAACCGCTCAAGTCGATCTCCGCGAAGGAGTTCTGCATGGAGAACGAGCCGCCGCCGCGGCATGCAGGCGAGCTGCGAGCCGGCCGGGGTCATAGCGGTGCGAGCAGGAAGCCGGAGGCGCGGGATCGCCCCAAGCGGCCGCGCGACGACGAGCCCCGACAGGGTCTGTTCCCTCCCGGTCACAAGTACTACGCCCGTGAGCAGCGAGGGCTGAATGCCTCGGGCGACAGCAGCAGCAGCAGCTACCGCTCTGTGGCACTCGTGACGGGACCGACAGCTCACCAGCGGCCTCTGCACGGGACGGCGACGTCGCCTCACAGCAGCCGACCGTCGAGTGCGCGAGGCAGCAGCGGCGGAGTCCTGGGCAACATCCTCGGAAGCGCGTCGCGCCTTGCGAGTGCCACGTCGCGCGTGCAGGACAAGACGGTGGACCGGAGCAGAGAGTTCCACTAGACAGCACGGCAGGTCGTTCGGGGTCTGGAGAGCTCTCGTTGTCTATTCGGAGGTCTCTCTCTCGAGTGCACAGCAGCAGGGAGAATCAGCCTTCGCACCTCGCTCGCTCTCTCTCGTGCTACTAACCCCCCATGCGGCGCTACAGCACCAGCCGCGTGAGCGCGGCGCCGACGGCCATGATCGTGCCGGCGAACCCGACCGCGTACTGCAACATGCGCTTCTCCACCTTCTCCATCGACAGCCGCAGCTCGTTG
>SMMQ01002865.1:15540-32016 GCA_008271595.1 [Pythium] brassicae (nom. inval.) | reverse complement strand
CCCGCAGCGCTGCATCGTCGCTCTGCACCGTCAGGTTCGTGAGTGCGTTGACCAAGATGAACGCCAGCGGCGTGTATGGCTGGCTCGCGCGCTTGTCCGCTCTCTTGGTGGCGTTATGAGCGCCCGTAAGAGCGATGTTCGCGTTCGCATCCCTCGCCGCAGCCTTTGCATTCGCGTTCGCACTCCTCGCCGCGGTTCTTTTGGCGCGCGCTGTCCCGGACTCCTGACTCAGCACCAGCAGCGCGCGCACCACAAGTGCCAATTCGTCGTCCGCCGGCTCCGCCTCGGCGCTTTGGTTGGTTGACTCCTCCAGCTGCTGCTCCGACGGCGCGTCGCTAGCAAATGCGCGAGACACGCGCCGCGCCAATGCAGCCGTCAGCGCGGCCTCGAGCGCCAAGAACTTGCTGCCTGCGCCGCCGCTGCCCGTTGAAGCCGGGGCGAAAGCCGAACCTGTACTGGTATTGGACCCAACACGCGGCGCGTAGAATACCGCGTGCACAGCGCCCAGCCACTGGCGTGCGGCGGCGACGTCTGCAGTGATGCGCGTTCCCGCGGCTACTTGTGGCGATAGGTCCAATGCAGTCGCGAAGGCGGCATCGAGCGTGCGGACGAGCTCCTCGGATGGTGGCGCTGCCATATTTTTCAGTGTCAAAAGTTCAGACATCGATCAATTACTTACTTATTGCACTATTCCACTCGCATCCGACTTTTGAGAAGATAATCGTTTATTGCACCATTTAAATTCCCCTCACAGAAGAATTTTCAGAAAGTCTGAGGCNCCCGCAGCGCTGCATCGTCGCTCTGCACCGTCAGGTTCGTGAGTGCGTTGACCAAGATGAACGCCAGCGGCGTGTATGGCTGGCTCGCGCGCTTGATATTCTTCCCATGAGCACCAACAGCAGTCGGAGCTGTTGGGTCTCGTGGTGCTTGCGCGTCGCCCGCTTCGAGCTCCTCTGTCGGCGACTGCGCCGTACATAAGCGCAGTAGCACGCCAAGGGCAAAGCTAAGCAACGCATCCGCATTGTTCTTGATAGGGATATCGGAGGAACCAGAGACTGTTGCCCCATTCACGCCACTGAGCTCCTCGGTCAGCGCCTGCGTAAGCGCAGTCTCAAGGACGAAGAACTTGGTGCCCGCCACTCGGCGCGACGTCGGCGCGTAGAACGACGCGTGCGCGTGCTGCATCCAACGCTGAGTGGCGCGGAGTTCAGCGTCTTGGCCTGCGCCAGCAGAGCGCATTGCATGGCGCAGCGCAGCTGCAACGTCGTCGGCCATTGCAGTCATCGTTGGGACCAACACGCGATGTCTGCTAAGCTGTCCAGTGACAGAATACAGTAGCTGCTTCGCATTTTAGACGTGTTACACAGTGCTTCAAAGTTTGGACATATATTATCAAACTTCTCGTGTTGATTCTAAATGAGTTCGTTATCCTAAATTAGACTAGATACAGCCAGGTCGTTGTGTACTAGAACGATAATTTCGAGAACTTTACTGATGTTTTTTGTAAGTTACTTCAGTCGAATTAGTAAGTTCAAAAAGGGTTCAGTTGTCCATTTGACGCACCGACTTTTGTGTGGTCTTTCAAGTCGACCGCCACCTCAGCTTTCTTCTTCCGAATGCTGCCGATCTTCAGCAGACACGAAAGGCGTCCGGTCGCCAATGGCCCCGCGCCGCCGCCGACCCCGTCGCCGCCCGCAGACGCCGACGATCGCGTCGCGGAACTCACGTCCCGCTTTGCACGCGCGTTCACGCGACGGCAGCGCACGCGGCGGCCGTTGGCGATCACAGGAAGCGTTGCTTCTTCTTCCGCCACTCGCCAAAGCGGGCGTCGCGGCATCGCTGTTTCCAGAAATTGCGCCACCGTACAACGGGATACAACCGCGCGCCAGCGGCGGCAGCAGCAGATCAAGGAGGCAGAGGAAGACACGCGTGAAGCCGCCGAACTGGAGACCGCGGTGCGCGAGCTCCGCCTCGCTGTCGCGAGCCTCGAGCGCTCGCAGCTGCTCGCGGACTCGTCGCTGCTCACGTGGCGCACGAACCGCAACGGCGTGGCGCTCGATGTCTGCCGCGAGTACTTTGTGCACTTTGCGCGCGGCTTCAACGGGGACGACCCGGCGCGCGCCGCGCGCAGCGCGGCTACCCGCTCGTTCATGGCGCGCGCGGTCGAGCCGGACCTACTCACGCGCGACTTCCGCGGCGTCGACACCTTCCTCGCGCAGTGGCAGACGTACACGACATGCTACGACAACTTTTCGGCGCGCATGTGCTCGCTCGCGCTCATCGACGACGACCACCGGTACGTGTCGGTGAGCGCGGCCGCCGAGATGCGCTTCGCGTTCAGCCCGCGGTCGGTCCAGGCGCTCTACCCGCACCTGTACGCCGAGATGCAGACGAGCGCCGCGGCGCGCGCCGCGACCGAGAAGCTCTTTGGCCGCGAGTGCCGCGTCGCCTTCGACCTCGTGTTCCACTTCAACCACCGCGGCAAAGTGTTTGTGACCGAGTCGCGCGTGCACCTGGCGTCCGCGCTGCTGGACCTCATGGCGGACCCGTTCGCGGCCATGCGCGTGCTCAACGCGTCGCTCATCACGCAGACGGGCCACTGGAAGACGCCCGAGAGCGAGATCTGTGAGAGCAGCAACGAGCTGCCCAAGTCCGTGCTCTATAGCCGCCCAATGGCTCTGCGACGCCGGTGATCGAGTGTGGTTACAGTGTGGTTACTGTGTGCAAACAGGGGCGATGAATGCAATAAATGTATGGAAAATGGTTGGGGTGGGTTCTTATATCGCTTCCGATATGCACTCATTAGGGGTTACGTTACAATACTCGAGCTTGAAAGGCATGTGCTAGCGATTGGAGACACGATGGTGGTAAATAGCACGTATCGCGTACTATGATGCTTGGCAGTTGGTATCGGCGCGGACCGCAGCACACAGAGGGAGCGCCGGCGAGAGAACTACTGAGAACCAGTAGCCGCCGGCAACACTCGCATGGAGGGAGGACGCGGGGCGGTGGACCCCACGCCCGACCGAGGCCCACTCCCCCGCACGCAAAGGCGCCGAGGAGGTGCTGGTCACGCCAGAAACACACACACACATACACGCAGACATCCACACACACACAAGAAGAGATCGGATCCCCTCCGCGAGAAGATCGAGAGTATCAGCGAGTACCTGAGGCACACTCCACCACGCTGGCTCGTGTAGGACACTGACGCAAAAGAGGTCGGTGCTTGGAACGGGAGCAGCGCACGGTTTTCCTCATCGGGGTGCGCACACATATATATACACACACATACACACGACATGCCCACTGCGACACATACAAGCCAACCGCTCCCGCTCTTCCCCCGAGAGCTCGGGCGGCAGCGGCGGCGTCACTCCTGGTGCTGGCGCTCTGTTCTGGTCGGCGGTCGTCGTCGTCTTGTGAGCTGTGGTGCGGAATCCAAAGTGAGCCGAGATCGTGATGCCAGCGGGCTGCCACCAGTCGACAGATACTGAAATCAAGTCGTCTGTAATTTTCGGGACGCGATCCTTCGAAACGCGGGACACGTGCACCTCATCGATGCAATCACGTGCTGGTCACACCACCTGCGCGCAGGCGCACGCACCCTCCTCGTCATTCTTCAACCAGACGCCTCGAGAGCAGCCAGAGATCAGCAGCCAGCAGCCCGCATGGAAGCATTCATCGGCACGGGCATCGCAGGGGGCGCCACGCACGCCGGGCTGCCGTCCGCCGACGTGGAACAGGTGAAAGTGGCGGTGCTGGCAGCCGGCGCCTTCGGGATGGCCATGGCCACCATCGCGGCGCGCCGCAAGCACGACGTCGTCATCTACGCGCGCGACCAGGAGACGGTGCGTCGCCGTGTAACGTGTGTCTCTGTACAGGCGGTGCTAACGTGCCGCTCCGCTCCGTTCTCCGCCACCGCCGCCAATAGGTGAACGCCATCAACACGCGCCACCGCCACCCAAAGGTGTTCCCGGACCACGAGCTGCTGCCGTCGATCTCGGCCACGACGCGCGTGCAGGACGCCACGAGGGACGCCAAGATGGTGATCGTGTGCCTGCCGGCGCAGCTCACGCCGGCCTTCCTCGCGCTGCACCGGGACGACATCCCCGCGGCCGCGGTGCTCGTCATCACGTGCAAGGGGCTGTACCTCAAGACGAAGCAGCTGCTGTCGCTCCCGATCCTCGAGGCGCTCGGGCGCGACCAGCCGCTCACGTTCCTCTCCGGCCCATCGTTCGCGTCCGAGCTCATGGCGAACGCGCCGTCCGCGGTGGTCGTCGCCGGCCAGTACCTCTACCACGCGGTGTTCGTGCAGCGCGCGCTCTCGACCGTCAACTTTCGCGTCTACAGCTCGCAGGACATCATCGGCGTGCAGCTCGGCGGCGCGCTCAAGAACCCGCTCGCGATCGGCGCCGGCATGGTCGAGGGCGCGGGCTTTGGCATCAACACGCTCGCGGCCTACGTCACGCGCAGCTCGCTCGAGCTGCAGAAGCTCTGCGTCGCGATGGGCGGGCAGCCGATCACGATCTCCGGGCTCGCGGGCATCGGCGACCTCATGCTCACGGCGTTCGGGAGCCTCTCGCGCAACCGGACGTTCGGCATGCGCGTGATCCGCGGCGAGAAGGCGGAGGATATCCTCGAGACGACGACCGTCGAGGGCGTGCCGACCGCCGAGGTCGCTGTCTACTTTGCGCACCAGTGCGGGCTCGACCTGCCCATCTTCCGCGCTGTCAACGCGATGATCAAGGGCGAGATCAAGCGCGAGGAGCTCCAGGACCTGCTCATGAACCGGCCGCTCAAGTCCGAGACGTAGCGGCGCTCGCTGGCCCACCATATGGGCCCGTCACACCCCACCCCACATCCCCTCACCGTACGTGTCTTGTCATTTCCGTGTCACTTTCGAGCGCGATCGCTCACCGCAAGCTGTAGTTGAACGAGAACTGGCTGAAGCGCTTGCTATGGGACTTCTTCGCGCCGACGCTCGGGTCGTACGCGGCCGACGGCGGGCCTTCGTCGATGAACTCCGGGTCCACGTACCGCGTGTCTGTCTCGCTCGCGAGCTTTGGCTTCCAGCGGGCGTTGACCTCGCGGCGCTCGAGCAGCTCCCAGTCGATGCTCTTGAAGAACGCGTTCGCCTTGACCGCGTCCGCGCCGCCCATGTCGGCCGACCCGAGCCGGTGGTACGGGTCCTTGGTCAGCAGCCCGCGCACGAGCTCGTACGCGTCTTTCGGAAACTCTTTCGGGAACACCACGTCCGCGTACGCGATGCGGCTCAGCATTTTGTGCTCGTTCTCGTCGTAGAACGGCGACTCGCCGACCAGCATCTCGTACTGCGCACATGAACACGGCGGTCAGCTCCAGTTCGACCAGCCAGCCAGACAACACATCCCCCCCCCTCCTCCTCCCCACCTCCCATAATGTACGTACAATCACAACGCCAAGACTCCACCAGTCGTATGCTTTGCCGTAGTTCCGGGAGCCGTCGACGTTCTGCGCGAGCGCCTCCGGCGCCACGTACTCGGCCGTGCCGGACAGCGTCTTGACACCGTAGCTGCTGCCGTAGATGTGTTGCTTCGAGAGCCCAAAGTCGACGACGCCGATGTGGCCGTCGGCGTCGATCATGACGTTCGAGGGCTTCAGGTCCCGGTACAGGATGTTGAGCTCGTGCAGGTACGAGATCGCGAGCACGAGCTCCGCGGCGTAGAGCCGGACGTCGCGCAGGTCGATCTTGCCGCGCATGTTGAGGTGGTAGAACAGGTCCCCCGCCGCGTAGTACTTCATGCCGAGGTACAGCCGCTCGTTCGTCTGGAACGCGAACACGAGGCTGCAGATGTACGGGTGGTGGATGCGCTGCAGGATCTGCCGCTCCTCCATCGCGTTCAGCACGTCCGTGCGGTCCATGTTCGTCTTCTTGATGATCTTGAGCGCGAACACGCGCCCGTCCTTCTTGAAGCGCACGAGCATCACGGCGCCAAAGCTGCCTTTGCCGAGCACGCTCAGCATCTCAAAGTCGTGGATCGTGAGCGCCTCGTGCTCGCTGCTGCCGTCCGAGTGCACCGACGACGCGTCGGCCCACGAGTCGTCGACCGACTCGCACCGCGCAGACCGGAACGAGAGCGACGCCGCTGACGCGCGGCCGTCGACGCTATCGCCGAGTCCGCTCGGCACGGGCGACGCCTGCACGAGGTCAAACATCCCAGCAGTGAGCTGCGTGATCCCGGGCGACTCGATCGGCTCGTTCAGCGACGGGATCGGGAGCAGCAGCTCGCTGAGTGGACGCTGCTGGCTCAGCGGCGGCGCCGCGTGGACTTGGGCCACGCCGCGCGGCTCGGCGAACACGAGCTCGGGCGTCGGCGCGCTCTCCACGCTCGACGCCTGGCTCATAAAGTAGTGCTCCAGCGCGACTTGCACGTCGCCGCCGGCGCCGTCGAGTACCGTCGCGAGGCGGTCGCGCGGGACGTCGTTACCGATGATGCTCGCCATCTGATCCACTTTCGCGTCGTTCACCACGATCTCTTCGCTGATCGAGTCCTGTCGCGACTGCCATCCAGTCAGCCCAACAGAGAGAGAGAGAGAGAGAGAGCACGTGCGTGTTAGTCTCATCCAGACCCGTTCTGCGCCGTCGCTCGCTGCCCACAGCCACCACACCAGCGCCGTACCAGCTGCTCGCGCGACACGTCGTGGAGGTTGACTGCTTCCTGCGCGGCGAGCGGCGTGCCGGCCACGTTGATCGTCACGTGGTTCAGGTCCACCGTGTCTTTCGGCTGCGGGAGGGTCTCGATCGCTTTCTCTGTGAGCTTTGCGTAGAAGTACAGTCGCTGGTCGGGGCTGAACGACGCAGCGCACACGTCAGCACTCTCTCACGCACGCACGCCCACTCATCACCCCCCCAGCGCTCGGGGCGACGTACTGCCGGATGCGCTCGAGCCCGAGGAAGCACCGGTGCGCGCTCGTGTCGTAGCTGCTGAGCCCAACGGGGCGCTCGTCGCGCGTCACGACCTCCTTGTCCGTCCACTTGAAGCTCGTGAGGAAGAAGTAGTCGCCCGGGCGCAGGCTCCGGCCGAGCGGCAGCCCGCGCACGACAAACTTGTTGCGGTCGTCCTCGGACGGCGGCTTCCACTGTAGCACGCGGTTGAGTTGCCCGGCCTTGAGCCAGAGCCCGTTGCACTCGAGCGTCACGACGTCGCCGTTCACGAACGACGGCCGCTGCGTGGCGGCCGCGCCGTAGAGGCTCGCGGAGCGCCAGCCGCGCTTGCGCAGGCGGATCGTCAGAAACTTCTCGTTGCTCGGCGTGAGCATGTCGTACGACGCGATTCCGCGCGTGAGTGTGGCGTAGTACCCGTCCGTCTTGCTCAGCATGCCCGCCACGAAGCGCGAGTGCAGCGTGAGGCTCAGCCCCGACTGCACGACCGGCGCGTCCTCCTCCGCGCTCGCGCTCGCGTTGGCGGAGGCCGCGCTGCTCGCGGGTGCCGGCGTCTCCTGCGCGCCGACCTCCATGAAGTACCAGTTGAGCGCCGCGCTTACATCGAAGCTGCAGACGCTCAGACACCTGAGGATGACGCTCTGAGGCACGTGCTCGCCCAGGATCGTGCGCATGAGCTCCACGTCGCTCTCCTGCGACGCGCGTAGCTGCGCGGCGGCAGCAGCGGCGCTCATTGTGGCGTGTCTACGGGGCAGAGAGAGAGAGAGAGAAAGAGAGAGCGACGCCCGCGCAGCGAATCGAGCGAGCCGGCGATGAGACCTCGACGCTGTCAATCGGATAGTGACGATCGCGAGGGGGATCTGCTCACGAAGAACGAACTTTATACAGTATCGACGGTACGTTGAACCGTACTTACGCAGAGAATGGGTGCATCTCGGAACAGAGAAAGATAAATCTCGACAGCGAACTCCGACCTGCGCGGCTCTTTCGAGAGCGCCCGAGTTGTGCTGCTGTGCGCTTTCATCCGTTTGATTGGCACCAGGAACGCGAGCACCATGGACTGATTGCTGAAGGTGCTGAGCTTGCTGGTGACGGTCCCTCGTCGTTGTGCAACTGTGCGGCTGCTCGAGTTTCAGCGACTCAGCAGTTGATCGCCCGCGAGAGACTGACCGATACGCTTCCAGGCGATGCGGATGCTTCAGAATCAATCAATTCATCAGCGAATCTCTTTCGTCGTGTTGGAGTGACCGACAGAGTCCAAGAAAACTCGATCTCGACTTCTTGTCAAGGTCCATGGAACTCTCATAGCAAGTACTGTCACCCCAAAGAGATGGAGAGACGCGAACTCAACGCGCCACCAATATGCGCTTGGCGTTTCTGCCATGACTTGGTCATCTTGATGCAAGTCCTGCGAATGCTGCAGAACCCGCCTCTAATCGGCTTTGCCGGGAGGCGACGCCCGGCTGAAGCTGAGCTCAAACCGATCATCATCGATTGCGCGCGCGCCTCGTCGACCGAGAACCTCGGTTGTCGACTGTGCTTTACGAAGTGAACAACAGTGTACTCTGTGAAAGTAGGACTGCGATCATGTACATCGCAGTGGTGCGTGGTAAGTTACAGGCATCAAACACCCTCGCGCGATCTTGGACATTGACCGGCGTGTCCTGACTCGCGATGTAGCATACATACAGTAACTGCTGGATCAACTCGGCCCATGCAGGAGTCGAGGCGTACGATTCGTGTTGGCACCACAGTCGGCTCGCTGGATGGACCACGCGGTCGGCACTTCCTTTCTCGGGAGCCAGCGCTTCAGACGTCGTCGGGTGGGGATCGACGGGTATCGTCGAATGGTTTTGCTCACCTCAAGGGATCTGTTCACAGTCCGCGAGCTGCTGAGTGTGTTTTCCACACCATGTGGAGTTGCAACACGGCGCTCTCTGCTATGACTCGCCAGCTTGGAGCGCGCAACCTGTGTGTGTATGTGACAGCGCCATGTCCGGCGTGGTTGTCGACTAGAAACGACAGCATATCCAGCGCGCGATTCCTCGGTAGCGCGTGCTTTGAGCATCAGGCAGCAGCGACTGCAGGACATCGTTGCTATCGAGGGGACTGCCGCAGTCTCCTGAGCAGGACCCTTCTCGTGTGCATCAGCGCGCGTGCTCGTAAAGCATGTGCTTATTGTGAAATGTCTTCATGTTGACTGATAGGCGTGCCCGCCTCATTCGTGTGCTCGCTCGCCTCGTCGATCGTTCCCGATCCACTCGGGACCAAGTTTCGTGTGACCCGACAGTTTGGCTTGTCGGCCACACGAAACGGGACAGACCTTCGGTACCACCGCCCGCGTGGCATTCGACCAGCAACATCTCATTCGACAATCTGCACTTGATTGCAACAGCTCCTCTCTTGAGTCCACCAAGTCCGGCCCGCATCGCACCAACCATCATGAAGATTGCTCGCTTTGGAGTACTGGCGATCGCTGTCATCCTTGTGCAGACCATCTCGGCCGTCACTACGGGCACGGCGCCAGGACTCGCGGCCGGAACCACAGGCGGCGGCAACACCGCGCCGGTGTACCCCAAGACCACCGCAGAGCTCAAGTCGTATCTGTCCGACTCGCAGCCGCGCGTGATCATCCTCAACAAGACGTTCGACTTCCGCGGTACGGAAGGCAAGAAGACCGAGCCGGGCTGCCGTCCACTCTCGAACCGCCAGTGCCTCGCCAAGAACGACGGTCACAAGGGTCAGGACGTGATCCTCCAGAGCGGCGGCATGGCCAACACCGGCGGCTGCATTGAGGGCACGGCTGTGACCGTCACGTACGACGTCGCCGGCACGAAGAACCCACTCATCGTCAACAGCAACAAGACGCTGCGTGGCATGGGCAAAGCCGGCGTGATCGTCGGCAAGGGCATCTGGATTCAGGGCAACAACGTCATCGTCCAGAACATCCACATCACGAACCTGAACCCGCACTTGATCTGGGGAGGCGACGCGATCTACCTCCAGGGCACGGCGAACGGCGCGACCCAAGAGCGCGTGTGGATCGACCACGTGAAGGTGTCGCTCGTGGGTCGCCAAATGATGACGACCAACGCTGCGAGCTGCAAGAGCCTGACGATCAGCAACTCGGAGTTCGATGGTGTCACGCCGTACTCCGCCACGTGCGACAACCGACACTACTGGGTGTTCATCATCGAGGGCTCAGCCACGCGCCTGAACCTCCTCAACAACTACATCCACCACACGTCCGGGCGCTCGCCCAAGTTCGGCGGGCTCAAGGGCGTCAAGACCGACGTCGTGGCGCACGCCGCCAACAACTACTGGTACGCGAACTCGGGCTTCTCGTTCGAGGTCGAGAGCGACGCGTACGTGCTCATGGAGGGCAACTACTTTCAAGACACGAAGCTGCCGAGCCTGCACGACGCGACCACGACGGGCGCTGTACTCGTCCCGACGGCGAGCACGCAGTCGCTCTGCACCAAGTACCTCGGGCGTTCGTGCCAGGTCAACGCTGTTGCGAACTCGGGTGCGATCGTGAGCAACCGCGACAAGGACGCTGCCGCTCGCATGAAGGGCGCGGCAGTGTTCAAGGCGGGTCCCGCGAAGAAACTCGCGCTCAGTGCGGCCAACTTTGGCGTCGGCGATCTCGCCTAGGCGGCGTTGTTGAGCACACCGGTCGGGGTTTGCTCCGTCGTCGAATGGTCAAGATACCGCCGTGCAAACTCAGAAAATATACTGTATCTTGTCCAGATTTTTGTACTTGGAAATTTAATACTTGGAATCGAAACTTGAAAGAACTCCTTTGCCAAAGGGGCACTTCACGCAAATGAAAACACATTCGCGAACAGACTCTTCAGCACAGCAAGGGGGCCGGCGATGAGCGCACGCGCGCGGTCGTATCAGCGCTTGCCGCAGGCAGAAGTCGCGGCGCTCTCGACGTCCGGGGGCTCCGAGGTGAGCGCCCACGTCGGCAGCAGCTTCGACGACGATGAAAGCGACGGCGACGGCGAGCTCGACGAGCGCCATCACGACGTCCACGACCACGACCAGGACGACGACGACGACGACGACCACGAGGCGCTCAAAAAGAAGCGGCGGCAGCGCCAACGCTCGCAGGCGGCGGCTGTGTGGAGCGCCAAGCTGCACGCGCTCGTGTGGATCGCGGCAGCTGCGAGCGCGGCGTACGGCGTCGACCTGTTCCACGTCGTGGCGAGTGACGCGCGCGTGCGGAGGTGCGTTTGGTTGTCTGCGCTCGTGCGGCACCAGCGACGAGGAGGTTGACTCTGTGGGCCTTTCTGTCTATGTGTGTATGCGCTTTGAGTGTAGAGGATACCTGCGCTTTGGGCTCGTGTGCGTGGGCGTGAACGTGTGCATCACAGCGTACCTGGCGATCTACCTGCCGTACATCAAACGCATCACGCTCGAGTGGAGCGTGTACTGCCCGCGCATGATCCCGACCGCGACGGTCGTCGGCGCGCTGGCGACGCTCGCGTTCGTCATGGCGTTCTGGCCCGTGTGGGGGCTCTTCACGCCCGGCCTGCTCGGGCTCTTCTTCATCGGCGCGCTCATGACCGCGCACTTCCTGCCGCCGCTCTGAAGGTGTGCAACCGCAGCCCCACAGTGTACACTACGGTACTACTCTACAGTAGGAACTCCTCGTCCACCTGCGACTTGAAGCGCCGAATACAAAACTTGGCGCGCATTGCGGCACCGCTCCTTGTTATTAAATAAAAGACTGCGCACTTACTGCCCGCGCAGCAGAGGTGCGTCAAGTACGCAACGCGCTTTCGCTCTCTGTCACTCTCTCACTGCAGCACATAGGACGCGTGGCACTCGAAGCACTGGATGCGGATCGCGTCGCGCGGTCCCGTCCCTTCGGCGGCGCTCGTCTTCTCAAACCGCGGGTCTGCGAGGCAGCGCTCTCTGCACGCCAAACAACGCACAGCAGAACGTGTCAGCTGCAGCCACAAACAACACACACACACTACAAGAGATGCCGCACCTGTGCGCCATGAACGCGGTCGCGATGAGCTCCTGGAAGTCCTCCAGCGCGCCGTGCAGCGGCTCCTGCGTCGTCTGGAACGCGAACCCGCACGCACACGAGAGCGCCGGGAAGCGGGCGACGGACGGCGACTCCGTCACGGCTCCGACCTTGCAGATCGGACAGAGCACAAAGATGCCTGTCGCGAAGCAACGTCGTGAGCAACTGGCTCGCCACACACACACACATTCTGCCTCATACACGAAAGCGCGCACCGTTTCCGCACGGAGACGGCTCTGCGATGTCGAACTCGTCCTCGAAAAAGTCGTCCGGGACGCTCAGGTCGAGGCTCGCGAGCATAGCGTCGAGCGACGCCTCCTCGAACTCGACCATGTGCTCCACGAGCTGATCCTCGTCGCCACCGCGCGGGGCGAGCGTCTCCTCGAGCAGCTCGTCTTCGAGCGCGTGCACGATCTCGAGGTAGTCGGCCTCCGCGAGCCTCCCGGCGGCCACGAGCTCCTCGATGGACGCGTACTCGTCGTCGAGGTCGCTCGCGGCGGCGTCGTCACGCATGTCGTCATCCTCGCTGTCGTCGCTCCCGCCACCGCTGCTGTTCTCGTGCTGCAGCATGTCGAAGACTGGGTGCCGACGCTGCTGCTCGCTCTGCACAAGGCGCTTCATCTCGTCCGAGACGGAGCGCGCGGCGTCGGGCGAGCGCAGCTTGGCGAGCAGCAGGTGGCGGTCCTGGCGCAGCCGCTGCATGCAGCGCTGCTTCAGCTGGTCCTTCCACGCGGGCGGTGACAGCGACGCGCGGAACGCGCCCTTAAGCTGCTCTCGGCGGTCGCGCAGCGTCATCACGGGGGAGAAGCACGTGCGTTTGTCCGGTGCGTGCGCCAGTGGACGAGTTTGAAAATGAGGCAATTTGGCGGCATACTGAAAACAAGTGTGACGCGTTTTGGCGCGCTTGCCGAAATTGAGGCGCGAAAGAACGACAATGATGGATTGTTGAATGTAATTTTGCAGCTCTGGACGCCTTTTATGGGATTTATAAATATATAACTTGTTATTTTTGTAATTAATAAAAAATAGGTGGTAAAATACGTAATTTAAGCAGCTTTTACATCTATTTGATGGCATTACTCTCTTCTTCGCCGGCTATTTATGCAACTACCACGAATGGTCGCCCCATTGCTTCCCATATCTTTTCGTCTCCAAATAAACATTTCGCCGCCTTAACAGCTCCTTTTTACCCAAAAAATCCACAAAAAGCGGCAACATAACAAGCAAACAAAGCGCGTGAGTAAGAGCAAGCAAGCAGGCAGGCAGGCAGGCAGGCAGGTCGGCAGGCGAGGGACCATCAGAGCACATCGCCCCCTTGCCGTCCCTTCCCTTACTCTTTCTCTCGCCTCGAGCACGCGCGCCCGCCCGCCTTATGACGCGTCGCGGCAACAAAGGCGCTGTCACGCACGTGCACCGCGCGCGGGAGGGCGGCGGCGGCGGCGGCGGCCCCGAGTCCGCCAAGGAGAAGGAGGTGCTCATGCGCAAGCACCGCTTCCTGCGCCGCGCCACAGGCTTCATGCTCGCGCGCAAGTACCGCTATATCCAGAGCATGATGCACGGCGCGACGACGACGACGACGACGACGACGACCACGACGACGACGATCTCCGCGTCGATCTCCACGACCACGTCGTTCGCGCAAGGCGGCGGCGGCGGCTCTGGCGGCGCCTCAAGCATGTGGATGAACGTGCGCAACACGTGGCACGACGGCGACTTTGGCCGCGACCTGCTCGGCGCGCGCGCCACGACCACGACCACGACCTCGCGCGGCGACCGGACGGTCACGTCGTCGACCACGACCAGCAGCAGCGGCGCACTCGCGGCCCCGGAGAGCCGGGGCGAGTACGCGCTGCGCGCGTCGCGCGGCTTCTCGCGCGACGAGCTCATCAACTTTTGGAAGGAGCTGTCGGTGGCGGCGAAGCGGCGGCTGCTGCGCATCCGGCGCGAGCTCTACTTGTCGGCGCTCGACGAGTTCCTCGTGCGCCAGAACCTCTGCTGCGAGTGCCACGACAACGTGGTCGCCGAGTGGGAGGACCACGAGCGCCGGCGCTCAGGCAGCTCGCTGCAGGACGTGTTTGGCGTCTTCCCGCCGTTCCTGGACGACGACGACGACGACGACGACGACGAAGTAGACGACGACGAGGACGAAGTAGACGATGACGAAGTAGACGACGATGTGGAGGAGGAGGAGGAGGACGAGGACGACGTAGTAGACGAGGTAGACGACACGATCGGTGACGACGACGAGGACGACGAGCTGCGCGCAGACTCGGGTGATGAGGTCGTGCTCGCGGAGGAGGAGCTCGTGTTCAAGTACGAGCTCGAGCGCGACGAGCTCCGCGCGAAGAAGAGCCTGCTGTCGGACGAGTACTTGGCGGCGCTCGAGGTTGGGCGGCGCCAAGAGGACGAGTTGCTGCGGCTGATCCAGAAAGAGGAGCGGTTCATCATCATCCGAGAGGACCACACGGACTTTATCATGGACCTCATCCGGTGCGGCGAGCAGTTCAGCTACGGCGTGGCGTTCGGTGGCGGCAGCAGTGGCGGCGGTGGTGGTGGTGGTGGTGGTGGTGGTGGTGGTGGTGGTGGTGACTATTACGACGACGACAGCGAAGACGACGTGGACGTGGACGACGACAGCGAGTGCCCAGGCGCCAACACGTCGCACTTGGCGCAGGAGTACCTGCTCGAGGTGCTCGCGATCAAATTCCGGGAGCAGGTGCGTTGGACTCAGATGGACTCAGATGAACCCGACGACTCCGATATCTGATCTGGATCACTGTGTTGGGATGATGTATGTATGTGGCTTGGTGCAGTTGGAGGACGCGTACCAGGAAGCGCTGCAGCACTCGCTCGCGATCCAGGCCGAGCTGCTGCGCGAGGAGATCGCGGGCCTGCAGGCGGGTCCGAAGCCGTCGGCGAGCAGCAAGAAGAAGAAGAACAAGGAGAAGAAGAAGCGGAAGAAGAAAGAGGCCGCGGCCGCGAAGGAGAACCTCAAAGCCCAGCAGCGGCAGCAGCCGCGTCCGCCGGCGAAGAAGAAGCCCGAGCCGCCTGCCGCAGCACCTCCAGCGGTGTCGAAGGCGGCGAAACACCCGCTCGTGGTAACCGAGCCCGCGCCAGCGCTGAACGACGACGACTGGGAGCCGGAGCTCGCGGCCACGGACGCGCTCGACGCACCGCAGGACGAGATCGACCGCGAGGTGGAGGAGTTCCGCGTACTGCTCGAGCAGATCAACGCGAACTGCAACATGCGGAAGCGCAAGAAGCTCGTGCTGCCGCCTGGCGCATTCGCGAGCCTCGCGTCCGTGGGTACAATGTGCTAGTGAGTGGGCCTCGGAGACTGGGAAAAGGGCTTGGGGGGATGCAGAGCAGTTGCGAGTGAGTGGATGACAAGGGTGGAAGGGAGAGATGACATATAATACACACCTGCGTGTACTGCCCTCCCTTCCAGGCCTCAACATTTGGTTCAGCACCAAGTACAGTGAGCGAGCGGCCATGCGAGATGCAGAGTTCAAGGGGATTCTGGTGCGCACCACTGCAGAGTTCAGTACCGTACGTGAGTAACCCTGCGTGCGTAACCTTTTGGTGGTGGCTCAATCGTAAAGTCAAAAGCTGGCTGCAAAGTCTGGGCGTCCTTTTCGGCCCCATCTTGGTTGGATCCTACTGCATCCTGTGCCCCCCGCCTCACCAGCGCAACGTACTCGCTGTCCGCTCTCTAAAAGCGCTGCGCACGTGTTCGTTCACACAAGACTGCGTGGTGGTGGGTGATCTTGCTCTTGCTCTCCACGGCCTCGGAGCTCCGCTCCATCCTGTTCCAATGCTGCCTGCTGCTTTCCCCCTCCCCACAAATTCTCCAAAATGGATTCAGAAAGAAAACCCTTCACAGAACGATCTTTCGACTCATGGTTACGCCACGCGTACCCCAGCGAAGCGCCGCCGCCGCAACAATTCACGCCGCGTTCCTCGCCTGATCGCACATACGCACCACCACCGCCGCGTCCGCCAGCAGCACCAGCAGCTCCACCGCCGCTGTCGCTCTTCGCCAAACGCGCCAAACTCGCAGTCGTCGATCGCACGCCGTGCGTGCGTGTTCCCCCCCCTCCTCCCTCCCTTTGAAGCGCCTCTCAGACGCAACGCGATCTTTCCACCAGCCGTCACGCACGCGCGCAAGGCGGCGGCCGACGCGATCTTTCGCCTTCGTCGCCTGCCTCCGAAGCGGCAACCCGCATCCGGCAACAAACAGCAGCAGCGGCAGACAGCCGGCGGGCGGCTGACACCGCAGCCCCACCGCATTCCATTCGCGCTTCCGACCGCCGCCGCCGCCGCTGCTGCCGCTGCCGCTGCCTCCGGACGCCCTCTCCACACGCATGCGGCCGAGCGGCGAGTGCCAGTGCGGCGCGCGCGCCGAGCGGATCTGCCGCGACTGCGCGCTCGCCTACTGCGACAGCTGCTGCGCGCGTCGCCACGCGAAAGGCGCGTTCCAGCGCCACACAATCGTCGCAGCGCCGCGCGC
>SMMQ01002061.1:58416-73237 GCA_008271595.1 [Pythium] brassicae (nom. inval.) | reverse complement strand
TCGTCTTCCTCGGACAGCGCCAAGACGGTCACCGTCGTCCCAGCGAGCGCCCCGGCTGCTACCACCACCCCGGCTGCTACTACCACCCCGGCTGCCACCACTGCGACACCTTCTGTCACCTCGGTGCCGACGACCAAGAAACCGTCCACCAAGGCGCCAGCGTCGGCGAAGAAGCCGGACGATGACAACTGCACGTCGAAGGAGGAGAAGGAGGCGAAGAAGGCCGCAAAGAAGGCGGCAAAGGCCGCGAAGAAGGCGGAGAAGGAGGCCGCAAAGAAGGCGAAGGAGGCGGAGAAGAAGAAGAAGGAGACGGAGAAGCGGGCGAAGGAGGCGGAGAAGAGCGCCAGAAAGGGCGCTAGTGGCGATGACAACAAAACGAACCAGTCCTCGTACTAGGCACCGAAGCGAGCTGAGGGCGGACGGCGCAGGTGCCGTTGCGCACCGGTGACTCCGTCATTCGAGCGCGCTGTGGATCCGCAGCGTGTGTGTCTGCTGGTGCGTTGGAGGCACGAGAGGAGGGCGGCTGTGGACCTATTTAGCGCCCCCATCCATCGTTCGCGGGGGTGCGCGCTTGCTGTCGGTCCGACACTGTGGTGCGTGCGTCTCGTCTTCGTCGCCGGCTCCTCTTTTTGACGCCATCAATACATCCCAATCAGTCTCGTCGTGTTGGTGCTCTCTCCTCCACCACTGTCTGTGGACTGTGGTGGTGGCTACATTTGCAAATGTAGCCATGTTCGGAATGTAGCCATGTGATGGTGCGACTGGTGAACCACACTTGCGAGCGACTCTTCATGCCACTTGCTCAAAAGACTTTCTCCTGACCCAGCGCAGCCCCCACACACCAGCCGCCCACCCATGCCGATCGACGTGACCGCGCGGCACGCGTTCGCGTACAGCGGGCGGCAGTTGCAGCTCGCGGACGAGCACACGATGGTGTTCGTAAGTGGCAACGCGCTCGCGTTCACGTCGACCGTGTCCAACTCGCAGCACTTCCTGCTGCGTCCCAAGCCACGGGAGCTCGTGGCGTTCGACTGCAACTGGCGCACCGCGACCGTGGCAGTGACCGCGCGCGAGCCGAGCCCGGATATCCTGCTCTACTCGTACCCGGACAAGAAGCTGCGTGGCAAGCTGCAGCGCGGCGCGCGCTTCGAGTACTCGCGTCTCGCTTTCTCACGCTGCGGCCGCCGGCTCGTGAGCCTGCGGCCGATAGACTCGGACGAGGGCGACGAGGGTGGGACCGCTTTTGAGAATGCGGTGGCTGGAGTAGGAGGCGGTGGGCTGCACAAGCCGCCCTTCCTGCCGGCGCCGAATGCCAACATTAGCAACGTCACGAGTGACGCAGGCAAGGATGGCAGCGACGGCGCTGCCAAGGAGCTCCTGCTCGCCAAGCGGCAACGAGTGTGCGTCTGGGATATCGAGAGGTTCGAGCCGATCAAGGGCTGCGAGAGCGGCGCGCTGCGCATTGACGCCGCGTTCGTGTCGTTCAATCCTGCGAACGCCGACCTCTTTGTCGTCGGCGGTGACGACGGGCTACAGATCTGGAAGATCTTCTGTGGCAAGAGGTCGAGCTTGCTGCGCCACGTAAGCGTGCACCCGTTGGATGACGACCACAGCGTCGCCTTCAACGGGGACGACAACGAACTCTTCGAACTCGAGGAGAAGCGCGGACAGTGGCTCTGCCATGCGTGGGTCAAGAACGATCACTTCCTGGCCGCAAACCGAGCCGGTGAGCTCGCGCTCATTGACGCTGGCGCTGCGAACGTAGTGCAGCTCGTCGACTCGGCGGTGCATCCGACGCGGAGCTGCATCGCGGCCATTGTGTACACGGCCGCATCCGTCGTGCTTTCGTACGCGGACGGGCGCGTGCTGTGGCTCGACGAAAAAAACTGGGAGGTCCTGCAGACGTCGTCGCTGCCCGAGTCCGCTGCTGCCTCCGAGGGACAAGAAAGTAGTCGTGGTGCGGCGCCGAGCATGTCAACTGTGCTTGGCAGCGATATGGGGATCGTCGCGTGCATGGCAGCGTCACCGAACCACTCGAAGATCTACATCGGCACGCGCGAAGGCGGCATCTTTGAGCTCAAGAGCAGTGTTGCCACGGACGATGAGGATGACGAGGATGGCGCCAGCGGCTTGGCCACCAGTCCCAGCGCCGACCCCCACAGCAACAACACGCATCTCGTGGTGCCGTGCGGAAGTTTTCACGTTGGCGCTGTGCTCGCGAGCTCAGCGCTCACGCCGTCCGGAGGCGCTTTCCTTAGCGACGTGCTGATCGCCACTGGCGGAGTGAGTGGCCGCTTGTACCTCTGGAGCGTCAGCAAGTGTCGTCTCATGGGAGAAGCGGGCGTCGCGCAGCTGTTTGCGAGCGCGCCAGGAAGCGTCGACATCTCTGGACTCGGAGCGACCGGAAGCAGCGGCGGGCTCATCGGGGCGGCACCGTCCACTGCATCATTGGGACAAAGCTCCAGCACGAGCTCGGGGGAAAACCTTCCCCTCATAAGCGGCACCCGAGCGGATGATACAGTGCCAGTTATAGTCACGGCACTGGCGTCCAGCCCCGCGGATCCGATGCTCTTGATCGGCGACCAAACCGGCAGACTCCGTGCTCTCTGCGTGGCCAAAGTCGTCGGCGGCGCGAACTCTGGCGCCGTGGAGTTCATCCCGCTGCACTCGGTGCAGCTCGCGAGCGCGGACGCGCCACTCGACAGACTCGAAGTGCATCCGACGCAGACCGTGGCGCTCGCAGCGTCGACACGGGACAGTACTGTGTTCTTCGTGTCGCTGGAGCCCGAGAAGCACTTCCCGGTGCTTGCGTACTTTGCTCTTCTCGAGCCGGACGAGCGCACTGTGGATGTCCGCTGGAGCCTGCCGGCGCACAACCGCAGTGCACTCACAGCCACGTGCTTCTCGTCGCGAGGGCTCTTCTACGTCGCGCGCTTCCACCCGACGAGCAGCGCCAGTGACGACCCGAGCGCCCGGACGCCGCTTGAGATCAAGCCCAAACTCGTGGCGTTTGGTGAAGACGTGCTGCCCGAGTGCGCGGGGCTGCACTTCCTCGGAGCGGCGCCGACGAGCATGATGCTCGCGAGCTCGCCCTCGAACAACCACTTGCACGTGATGAAGTACATGGAGATGGGAGCGCTCGACCCCAGCGACAAGATCTCGATCCTCTCCAAAGTGCTCGCGCCGGACGCGCACGAGAGTGGCATCGCGACCATGGCGCTGTATCCTCGCGCTCTCCTTGACGGCAGCGAGCTCGTGGCCACCGCAGGAATGAACGGCGTCATCACGATCTGGCTCGTGGCGTTCGGGGCTGCGTGCTCCGGTACTTCGGCTAGTAGCGGCGGCGGTGGTGGCGGGCCGTCAGCGAGCTCCGGGGCGGAGTGGCAGCTGGAAGACGTCTTGGCGAGCAAGAAGAAGTCCGTTGCCACGCACTCGGGCCCTGTGACGTCTCTTCTGTTCCTCGACGTCGGCGAGGACGTCTTCCTCGTGTCCACAGGCGGTGACGGCTGTGTGTTCCTGCTGGACATGCGCATCCCGTCCGACTCGCAGGCTCCGTTGTCGTCTCCGCGCGAGATGCACCCGAACCCTCTCTACATCAACCTCGCGTCCTTCGCCAAGTACGACGACGTGTTCAAACCCGCGCAGGAGCTTGAGCGCAAGCCGTTCCTCCAGGTACTGCGCGCCACCGAGGAGCTGCACGCGCGCAGCCGCTTCGATCGCCTCAAGGACCAGACGCGCGCGCAGCTCAACGACCTCGAACTCAAGCTCAAGCTGCTGCTGGCAGAGAACGATAAGCTCCCCGAGTCGGAGCGGCTCACACGAGACGAGTTCGTCGTGAACGTCGACTGGCGCGACCAGATACTACGCCGCAACCGCGAGCGCGCCGACCGCGTGCGCGAGGGCATTGTGCGAGACCTCGCCAAGATGAGCATCGTGCGTGAGCGCATGAAGCGCGAGTTCTGGGACTCGGCCACAGTGCAAGGGGTGTGTCTGCGCGGACTCTCACCGACTCCGGCGTCGTCGGCATCGTCGTCGTCCGGATCGGCTCCGTCGGGCTCTGTGCTCTTCGTGTACAACTTCCCAATGCGCCGCCAGAGCAAGCACGAGCTGCGCACGGCCAGGCAGGTTGAGCTCATGCGCGCGATCGAGTTCGCGCACGAGCAGCAGGAGGCGGCGCACTCGCCCGCCTCAACTTCGACATTGAGAGAGACCGCACACGCGCGGTTCCTCCAAGTGCTGCCTCCGAGCACGAGTGGGACTCTGCAGTGGCTCATCGACGCCGGGCTGCACCACCCGTCCCTCAACCGCTGGCTTGCCGACAAGTCTAAGAACTCCTCTGTCGAGGGCGGCAGCGCCGGCGAGCTGCAGTCGCACCTCCTCGTGTACCACCCGGCGGCTGTGCGCACCCGCAAGCAGCAGCGCGTGCAGATCCAGCTGCTCAAGGCGTTCGTGCGCTCGCTCGTGGTCGAGTTCAACGCCGAGTTCACGGCGCTTGCGCGGCTCAAGGAGACCAAGATCGACGAGATCGAGGCCAAGAACGCGCGCATCGCCGAGATCTGCGCCGAGCTGGGTGGCGCGCCCGAGCTCTTCCGCCCGCAGCTGGCGCTGGACGAGCGCGCAGCCTCGATCCTCGAGGTCTCGCCAGACGAGATGACGCACAAGGTGCACGAGACCGAGGAGATGCGGCGGCGACGCGAGCGCGAAGCGCAGGAGAAGCTCGAGCTCGAGCGCCAGCGCCAGAGGGACGACGTCACCGGCCGCGCGTTACGAGACATGATGGACGGCACGCTGGAGGTGAAGAAGGAGAGCCTCGCGGTGCAGACGCTCGTGAAGGAGCAGTGGATGCTTGACACGTCCGCAGACGAGATGACCGGGGAGCAGAAGAAGCTTGTGGCGCAGTTCGAGGCCGCGCAGCAAAAGTTCCTTGAGGAGCGCGACAAGTACCGGAAGAGTCTCGATCTGGAGCTCAAGAAGTCCCGCGGCGAGATCGGCGACATCTGCCGGGCGTTCGACGACAAGCTGCGCGCGCTCCACGAGAGCTACCTGCTCATGCGCCGCAGCGTGCTCGTGCAGCACCTGTACGAGCTCCGGCTTGCCGAGGACCTCATGGACCACGAGCAGCTCCTGCTCGTGCGGCAGCGCATCGCGGCTGCGTTGGAGGAGCTCCACGCCGACGTGAAGGCAAGCGAACACGAGAGCGAGCTCTTCGCGCTGCAGCTCGAGAGCGCCAAGGACGAGTGGCACCGCGCCGCGGACGACGACAAGAGTTGCGAGAAGAACTTCCTCCGAGAGCTCGAGGAGCTCGTGGTCCACAGCGGCGGCGTCTTGAGCACTCCGCTCGACCACGACCTCGTCAAGCACCTCGTCGAGTTGTTCAAGAAGCGCAAAGCCGACGACGTGGTGCGCAGCGATGGCGACAGCTTTGCGAGGAAAGCTGGCGCGACGGCGAAGCGCGGCAAGAGCTCGCAGCACCTCGGGATGGGAGCGAGCAGCGCATCGCTCACCATCCCGGGCGGCGGCGTCGGAGCAACAGCAAAACAGCGGCTCCTCGCCGAGGGCTTGGCGTCGGACCCGTCCTCTCGCAGCCTCGCGCCGGTGACGTCGCTGCTGCGCAGTCTGCAGCACTCGAGCAGCGACGGTGTCGAAGGCGAAGCCAACTTAGATCCGTTCCAATACGTCGACACGCAGCCGCAAACGCCACTCCGGCGAGTGGACAGCGGCGGCGTGGGAGGAGGAGATGGAGGGCAGCGCCACGTCGTGCCGCTCGACTACGACGTCGATCGCCCGGACGGCATCCTCATCGAAGACCGCGTGTGGCGAGCGCTCAACGCGCTGCGCACCAAGAAGATCCTAGCGGAGCACACGGCGAGGGAGAAGGCGGAGCAGCTCGCACTCGCGAAGGGCGTCGCCGAGGAGCTCCACGCTAAGCTCGGCGAGCTCCAGTTCGCGGCTCAGGAGCAGGCCGCAGCATTCGAAGCCGCGAGCGTGCAACTGGACGCGCTCGCGGAGAACTCGCCGCTGCTCGTGCACATCAAGCAGGGCCAGGACGAGTCGGGCAGCAGCAGCATGGACACGGACGACCTCTTCCGGTGCGCCGCGCCGGACTCGTTCCTCGTCGCGCGCGCGAGCGTCGAGGCGCTGAACGACGTGATCCAGCTGCACGGCAGGGACCAGGTGAGCGTCTTGAGCAAGATCAAGAACTTCCGCAAGAACATCAACGTGATGGAGTGGGAGCACACGCTGCTGCAGCTGCAGACCAAGGACATGGAGGAGCGCTACACGGACATCCAGCTGCTGCGCGTGACGAAGGACCTCCAGGAGCTCTTCCACACGGGCGACACGACGGAGAAGCAGCAGCGCGAGATCGCGCTGCTCGAAGCCAAGATGGGGCACCTTGGCCGGAGCCACCAGACGAACCTGCTCAAGCTTGACGAGACAATGGGAAAGCTCCAGCGGCAGCTGCGCGAGCGCGAGCGCGAGAACGACGGCTTTGAGCAGCAGGTGCAGCGGCTGCAGATGCAGGTGCAGATCCGCGAGGACATCCTCGCGAGCCGCAAGACCGCGGCGTTGCGCAACGCCGCGGCAGCCTCGTCGGCGGGCGCAGGCGGCGGCGAGCGCGAGAGTCCGCAGCTCAAGGCGATCATCGTGCGCCGCAAGCTCGTGGACCTCGCGAAGGCGCAGACCGAGGAGATCGAGTACCTGCGCCTGGAGCTCGACAAGATGCGCCGGCGCACGTTCCCGAGCTTCGTGCAGCACGTGATGGCGCACGAGTACCGAGCAGCGGACTCCAAGTGAGTTGGCTGAAGTAGCACACAAGCTGTCGGAAGTAACACACATGTTGTCGGAAGTAACACACGCAAAAGGTTCACTCTATTTCATCCACGCTCTGTCGTTCTGGTGGTGTCGCCCACCACGAGACGCTCGCTCATTTGCTCATGCCAGCGCCGCGTATGAGAGCGTCGCCGTCGCCAGCACCGCCTGCTTCAGCGACGGTGCCTCGTCGAGCACGGCCTTGAGGGTCCGCAGCGTCGCCTTCGCGCGCCAGCGGAGCTCCACGCTCGACACCGGCGCTGTCGCCGTCTCGTCGCTTCCCAGCAACGCCACCAGCACGTCTCCGATCGAGCGCAGCAGCTTTGCCCACTCGTGGAAGCGGCGTCTGTGCATCTCCGGGTGCTGCAGCAGCGACGCGCTCACGACCGCTTCCATGCAGCGGAGCACCGAGCTCGCGCGCTCGTCGGACGCGCTGGCAACGTGCGCCGCGGAGCTACCAACCGCCTCAACCACCTGCTGGAGTGTCGCGAGCGAGCACGCAGACTTGGCGCCGCAGACCACGAGCTCCGAGACGCGTGCGAGCGTCGCACTCAGCGTTGCACTCGTTCGCGCCGCGCAGACGCTCGCGCACAGCGCTTCGAACGCGTTCACGATCTGCAGCGACAGCGCGTGCTGCTGTGCACTGTCGAGCTCGTCATGGAGTCTGTGGCTCGCCTGGTGACATATGAACAACGCAACAACACTGGTCAGGCTTTCGGGCACACCCACTCCGACAACACAAAGCACAACGCATCATACAACACAGTAGCACGCACCTTGAGCGCGTCCTCGAAGAGGTCCGAGAGAAGCAGCAGCAGCTTCCGGTCGGCGGCGCCCCGGTGCCGCAGCAGCAGCGAGCCGAGCCACTCGAAGATCGCAGCCTTCGCGAGCAGATGCGCCGCGCCGCTTGCGGTGCCCAAGCACGCGCGCAGGATCTGCGCGACGAGGCCTTGCGTGTGCTCGTCGGCGAGCTCCGAGTTGAAGAAACTCATGAAGATCGAGAGCACGTGGCGCCGCACGAGCAGCACAACGTCCGCGTCGCCGCGCACGCCGCGGCGCAGCGTGTGCAGGAGCCACGACCGCTCCTGCTTGTACGTGAGCGGCGCGCGACTGTTGAAGAGCGAGTAGAACATGGGCACGTCGCCGAGGTCGATCGCCGGGCGCGCGAGGAGGAAGTGGTTCACGTGTGGGTACATCGCGTGCACGGGGCGGCACACGATCGACACCGCGTCGTTCAGGAACACTGTGACGACCGACGGCACGGTCGCGAGCGGCGCCTCGACCGCGTTGCGGAAGCTCTCGAGCAGCAGGTGCACCTGTCGCCCGGCCTTGAACTCAGGCGACTCGGACGCCAGCGACTCATGCACGTGCGCCACGACGCCGTACGCGTACGCGCGGATGCACTCGGCGTTCGACGACGTCGCGCGCACCGCGAGGCCCAGCAGCCCTTGCTGCACGACCGCAGCGTCCGGAAGATCCGAGGACGAGGTGAAGTGCGCCAGCATCGGCAGCAGGAACGCTGGGTCGTAGGCGAGCGAGCGCTTCTCCGTCTCCTTGCGCTCCCCATCGCCAGCGACGCGATCCTCTGCAGACTCCGTCGCGCTGCAGTCGAACGACAGCAGCGAGAGGTCGCTGGTCGTCGCCACCGCGCGGTCAAGGGGGAAGAAGTCCACTGTAGCGCGGATGCGGGCTTGCTCGAGCCCGCCGCCGATGACCCACACCGAGTCGTCGACGAGGTCGGCACGCGCCTGGCTCGCGGCTTTCGAGTCCTCTGCTGTTGTCACGATCGTCGTCGATGACGCGCCGAAGCGGAAGCCAAACTGTGCGAGCGAGACGCCCGCGTTCTCGTCGAATTTGTCGAACAGGACACGCAGGATGCGGTCGAAGACACTCAGCGACATCGAATAGACGCCGAGCAGCACCTTGAAGAGCTGGCGCTCGTACACGCCGCTCAGCTCCACGAGCCAGTAGACTGCGCGGAGGAGCGCCAGCCGAGCCACCGGGTCGGTCGGGTCGTCGAGGCACGGGACGAAGAGCGGGTTCTCAGTGAGCGCCGCCAAGTGCTCGCCAAAGTCGTAGCCGTACGCCTCGCGCACAGCAGCGTCGGCGAGCGACAGCTTCAGAAACACGCCGCTCAGCTTCGCGAAGCCCACGTACGACGCCGCGGAGCTGAGGTCGAAGTCTTGTGCGCGTGTGAACTGCGGCCCCAGCGTCTGGAGAATCGCTCGCAGCGTCGTCGCGTTCACGCTGCTGACAAAACCGTCGACGACAGCAGCGACAGTCGCCAGGAAGCGCTCCGTCTCAGCGATCGCCGACGCGTTCTCCGGCTTCTTCGACAGCGCTTTCACTGCTAGGAGCCCGCTCTTGACGAGGAACACGACCGCGGTCTCCTGTAGCTTGCTCTGCACGCTAAGCACACTGCTGGATCGCATCGCGAGCAGTAGCGCTGCCTGCTGCGTGCCGGACAGGACCTTCCCGTCTGGGTGCTGCTTGGAGAGGTTCGTGAACACAGTCGAGAGCACTGGCGCAAGGTGGCCCACCGCCGAGTCCTCTCGCTCCAGCAACACGTGGCGCAGGAACGACAGGCGAACGGATCCATCAACGCCGCTGCCTTCCTCCGCCATCACGCCAGCAAAACACTTCTCGGTCAGCGAGCTCGCGTACGAGAGCAACTCGAGGGACTCGACGCGCGTGAAAACGTCGTACACCGCGCTTAGCAGCGCGAACGACAGCGCCTTGTCACCAGACGCGGCCGCAGACGCCTTCCGAACCGCCTGGACGAGAGCCGACTCCAGATCACGCGCGATCGACCCAAGCACGCGTGACGACGACGATCTCGACGAGCTGTCGCTGCGGATCGAGACCACGATCCGACGAAGCATCACTGGCAGCGAGACACCACCCAACTCGTGGCCACGTGCACTCGCTGCGTGCACGATGATCGGCACGAGCGTCGCGCCGATCGCGCGATGTGCGGCGTCGGCTTGGACGCCCCCGAGCTTGCCCAGCACGGAAAAGATCGACGAATGCAGCGACGCGGACGAGCTACAAGAAGCAGTAGGAGCCGCTTGTTCGAGCAGTCTCCAGAGCCTGCGCGCCAAGACGTTGCGCTTCTTGTACTCGGCGAACGGCGCGTACGCGGCCGGCGCGTCGACGTCCAGAGATCGCAGCACATGCTGCAACACCACGCCCTGAACGGACGCTGTCGTCGTCGACCCGGACCGCAGCAGTTCATGGAGCAGTCGGATCCGCAGATCGACTGGAAGAAGCGACGCCAACAGTGCAACGGACGGAATGCCCGACCGCTTGAGCGTCGACACGGCCGACACGTCGTCGAGGAGAGCGACATCGTCGCTGTAGAACAATCGGAGGCTGACGATCTCGAGTGCCGACAGTTTTCTCCCCAGTGTCGACGAAGCGGTGTCGCGTGACGACGCACTGTATGCAGCGCTGCGCAACTTTGTCAGGATCCGGCCGATCTGCCAAGACAGCGGAGCGGACTCGACGCTCTTGGACGACACAATCACGAAGCTGAGCAGACGCAGCAGCAGCCCGCAGAGTGCCTGAACCTCCTCTTCGCTGGCGTCGTCGTCGTTGCGCGAGTGTCGATGGTGGCTCAGAGAGAAGAGCAGCTGCTCGCAGAGTCGAGCCGCAGTCACGGCGTCCAGTGCGCCACTGCCGATCCGCTGTTCGAGCATCGCAGCCACTCGCTCGACATCTTGTCGCGTCGTCGTCGACGACACAGTGAAGAGCACGCTCTGCATCACTGTCGACAGCGGCAGCTCCATCTGGAAACGCGCCGTGACAAGCGAACCCTCCGCCTTCGCTTTCGTCTTCTTCTTCGACGATGGCGGTGTTGACGAAGAGCATTTCTTCCCTCGCACTGTCGCGTCCTGCACAATGTCCAGCAGATTCCCGCCGACCCACGATCCGAGGTAGTGGTACACCACGTTGAACGAGCCGTCCACCTGCACGCCGTTCTCCACGATCTGCTCCCACGACGCGACGAACTCAGACGGCGGTGTCGCGAACAGCTGCGACGCAAACGCGCGACGCGTCGTCGCGACAGTCCACTTCTTCACGAGCCCGCTCTCGCGAGACGCTTTCCGCTTCTTGAGCGCAGGCTTCGGCTTCTTCCCGTTGCGGCCGTCGGGGCTGTCGTTAAGCGACGCGCAGTACCGCACGAGGAGGTCGTACGCGTCGGCAGCGCGATCACCGTCGTCGCTGTCGCCATCGTCCGTGACACGCTTCCGCTTCTTCTCTGCAGCTGCGTCGTCACTCTCTGAGTCTGAGCCTTCGCCGCTCGGCTCACTCGGAGCAGGACTCGCAATCAGCGACACGAGCTGCCGCGGGGCTTCGGCAGTGCTCAGCAACGACAGCAGCACGCGGGTTCCAAACACAACGATGCCCGCGTCCGTGCGATATGCTGTGAGCGCGCTGCTCGCGTTGTTGAGCGCGGCCGCTCGGCTGTTGAAGAACTCGACGAGCGCGATCGTACCGGGGCTCAGCGTCAGTGGCTCCTCGCTCGCGCTCGGCCCAGCACACGAGCGAGCGCGGTGGTACGTCTCCAGGTACGCGAACGGGTCAGTGAGCACCTGCTGCACGAGCCTCTCCACGAACTCGGCGCACGTCGCACCTCCGCACCGCAGTCCGTCGAGCCACACCCCAATCTCTTCGCTCGAGCGTCCTTCGCCACCGACGCTGTCCTTGCTGCCCGCGTCGCTGCCAAACACGCCTGACGCCAGCAGTGTGCGCTTCAGCACTTGCGCGCACAGTCTCCGGATTGGCGGGCTCGGTGTCTGCACGAACAGCAGCAGCAGCTGCAGCAGCTTGGACCGAGGCGCCGCACTGTCACTGTTCTTGTCGCCAGCGGTGCTGCTCTTGAACGGCGTCGGCGGCGGCAATAGCACGTGCAGGCGGCTCGTGTCGACCACGAGCAGGAAGCGCAGGACCTCGCTTGAAATGAGGCTCGCGACCGCCGTTCGCGGAGCCGCCGCGCCGGACACGCTGCCAGCGCCGCTGTCCACGACGCCCCAGGCGAGGATCTTGGTGACGTCGAGCTTCACCTCGCTCATCGCCTGCGAGAGGCACTCGAGGTACAGCCGGAAGACGACGAGCGCGCGCACGTAGATGAGCGCGACCGGCTCCGTCGACGCGCAGAGCTTGAGCAGCAGCGACACGAGCGCTTCGGGGCTCGGCACCAGGAAGCGCAGCTCGCTCTCCAAGTCCGCGGGCGAAAGCGCGCGCGCGTCGCCTGCGAGCGACACGACGCACTGGAACCGGCGCAGCGCGGCCTCCATGACACCGAGCGTGTTGTACACGATCAGGCTGTTTGGGTGCTGGATGCCGCGCGACAGCTCCTTGCGGCAGCTCAGCGGCAGCACCAGACGCGTCGCGAGCGCCGCCGACGAGCACCACGCCGGCACGTCCGCGCCGCTCTCGTGCGGCAGCCCCGGCGCCACTGCGTCGATCGGGCACGACAGCAGCCGCTGCACCAGCGACGCGACGCAGAACCAGCGGAACCCGGGCGTCGGCTCGAGCTGGAGCGACAGCGCGTGGAGGTACTCGGCCAAAAGGCCCGGGTACTTGGTCAGCAGCGCCACGACGAGCGTCTGCGCGTGCGTGCTGCGGACAAACTCGTTCACGCCGACCGTCACGATCGCGTTCCGGATCACCTTGACCGCGTACGCTTGCTCGGATGCGCGGCTCGGCTCGTCGCTGTCTGTAGTGCTGCCACTCGCGGCCGCGGTGGCTTTCGACAAGAACAGCCGGAGCGCGTGCGTCGGCGCCACGACGTACAGCGCGTCGGTATCCACAAACAGCGCGCAGAGCACGTCGAGCGCCACGCGCGCGATGCGCTCGTCCTCTGCCTGCAGCAGCGGCAGCAGCTGGTGCACGCAGTGGCCGTTGAAGATCACGAGCTTCGTCTTCGTGTCGACGTCGACGTTGCGCAGCACGAGCGCGCTGAGCTGCGCGAAGAGGTGCGACAGCATCGCGACGCTGTCGCCGTCGACGCTCTTAAAGAGCGACGCCGTCACCCCGCCCTCTTTCATCGCGAAGCGGTGGACGCTCTTGTCGGGACACGCAGTCAGCGCCAGCACGAAGCCCACGTACGCCTCGCGGATCTGGAAAGCTGGCTGCTTGTCGCTCGGCTGCGTCGGCTGCGCTGGTGGTGGTGGTCCCTCGTCGTCCTCACTGTCGCGGTTGCTGTCGTTGGTGTCGTTGCTGGCAGGCGCCACCTCCTGCTTCTTCATGCGGCGCTGCGAAAGCTTCGCGAACGCCGCGCTCTGGAAGTTGAAGAGGCGCACGAGCTCGCGAGCCACGGTGCCGCTCGCGTGCGCGAGCGCTGAGAGCAACTCCAGCGCCGCGAACTCGATCGCGGGCTTGTCGCTCCACGAAAGTGCCTTCTCGACCGCGCCGTGGCGCTCGCGCACAATGCGCAGCGCGAGCGCCTCGGACCCCGGCAACGCCGCGCGCACCAGCGCCGTCAGCGTGCGGAGGAACAGCGCGACGGACTCGCGCCGCGCCCAGCGGCTGCCAGCAGCGCCGGGCTGCTCCGGCCACGCGCGAAGCAGTGCGTCGGCTGTCGGCTGCAGCTCGAGGAACTTGGCGGCCAGCGGCTGCTCGGCCAGCGCAAGCTCCTGTGCAAAGATCTGGATGGCGTCATCCAGTTGCTGCTTGGGTCGCTCGAGCGCGAGCAGCAGTTCACGCAGCGCGGCCGTGCCACTCGCCTGGAGCTGCGGGTGCGTCATTCCGGCTCGGAATCGAATCGCGAATGGCGTCCAGCCACTGCGCTGTTTGCGAAGAAGATAGCGACATAATACAGGGATTATTTGGAGGTTCATCTCATCAAAACAGAATGATACTCAGTGCCCTCTTCCAATCTGCTATAAATCGAATTCCTTTCTGTGTATTTGTTTATCGCACGAGTTGGTTGTGTCCATTTTGCAGATAGGTGCAGCGACCAGCATGGACACCAGCGGCGGCACCGAGCCGAGCCGTAGCAGCGGCGGTGCGGCGCTACCCGGCTTCGTCTCCACCTCCGTGCTCACATCGTCGGATGGGGTGCGTTAGTGCGTCGCTTCTATTGGTGACGAGGTCACAGCTCACGCGACTCGCTTGCCCGCTTCGACCGCCAGCTCTTCGGCGACAACGTGGAGGAGCAGCGCATTGCGGACGCGCCGGCGGCCCCGCGCGCGCAGGACGCCGACTACCGCCCGCTCTACGACCGCCTGCAGGAGCTCAAGGAGCGCAAGGACAACGAGTGGCGCGAGAAGAACAACCCGTTCGGTGCGTAGCTTCGTGTATGTGTATCGGATCTATTGGGGAGCATTGATGACGCAGTGGCTGACGTGCGCGCGTCGGATCCGCAGCCCCTCCGAAGGCGCTTGACGAGGAAGAGATCAGCTTCCTACGCGACCTGGAAGAGCGCCAGGCAGAGTCCCAGCAGCGCCGCAAGGAGCAACACGACGAGGACCGCGCCGGCTTTTGTACGGGACCGACCGACCGCCTGGGTATAGAGAAGATGCACGTTCCGAGCGAGTGGTGGCTGGGCTAACGACGCGGTCTCTGGATGGCGCGCAGTGCTCGCTAAGCAGCAGGCGTCCGCCGGAACAGCCGCAGGTGCGGCAGCGAACAGCAGCAGCAGCACCACCACCGGTAGCAGCAGCAGCGCGAGCGCCCCCGCCGTGGCCACCACTACAGTACTGTCGGAGGAGGCGCGGCTGAGGCGCCAGAGCCAGAAAGCGCCTGTGGTGGTGCGCGCAAAGCGCAAAGCGCCGGCAGCACAGGACAGCAACCTGAAGGCATCGGCTGTGAAGAAGAAGACGAAGAAAACGAAGCAGAAGCACGAGGACGCGACGCAGCCGCCGCCGAGTGGCGACGACCGCCCCGACGCTGCTCCTGACGCCACTGCTCGCGAGGCAGCGAAGGCGCCAGTGAGCAACGCACTCGGACTCGTGGCGTACGGGAGCGACAGCGACAGCGAGTAGGAAGGCGAAGAGCGCGCGTT